>JAFBJS010013788.1:57774-68436 GCA_016785265.1 Paraplagusia blochii
CATCTGAACATGTCCAAACCATCTCAATGTGTCTTCTCTAGCTTTTTCTCCTTCCTGTCTGTGTTGTCCCTCTAATCACTTCATTACTGATCCTGTCCATCCTGTCTCTCCTAATAAGAACCTCAGCATCTTTAACTCCTTCGCCTCCAGCTCCGCCTCCTGTCTTCTGCCTATTGGTAGTGTCTCTAGACCATACGTGTCAAACTCAAGGCCTGGAGGCCAAATCCGTACATTTGGTATGGCCCGCGTTTTTTAAATTGTCTACAGAGCGGAGTTTCTTAACCTGATGAATCACCCAGCAATAACAGTAATTGTTACTTATAACTATAATTAAGTAATAACTGACTGCTGTAACATGCATTAATACGTTATGGAGTAGTGACATCTGCACAATATTCCATTTCCAACCGGCCCTTTAAGGAAACTGTGTTGTCGATGTGGCCTGCTGGTCAAAATGAGTTTGACACCTGTGTCGCCTCTCTAAACCATACATCATAGCTGGTCTCACAGCTGTCCTGTAAATTTTTGAAAACATTTTTTGGTGTTGACATGATGAGTAAAATATGAAAATCAGCAGCAGAATTTAAGGTCAACACTTTTAAAGCTCCTGCGCGGCCAGATAAAATTGGCTTGGAGGGCCACCGTAGGCCCACAGGCCTTGGGTTTGATACATATGATCTAGAACAGAGGTGCCCAATAAATAGATTGGGATCTACCAGTAGATCTCCAAAGGAGTGCTGGTAGATCCTGACTAACAACATTAAAAATAATAGTAGTAACAACTAGAGATGTAATTCTATTTCAAGATGCTAATCACTGGGCTAAAGTGAGAATCATATAGGTATTGAGTCAGACTGAATAATATATGTTATATGTTATTGAAAAGTGTAAGATATCCAGTTTATATAGGTAAATATATTTAGAGTTTTCAATTTAGGTAGATTACTTCAGCCTGGTCATTTGAAGAGTAGCTCACAAGACAAAAAAGTGCGGAGACCCCTGGACTAGAACAAGCAGAACAATGTAGATATTTTTTCTTACTGGCGTTTGACGTAACAATTGCTGTGTTGAAAACAACGGGGGCATTTTTCCTTGAAATGCCCCTCAAACATTGACAGGATCCCAAACACACACAGTAACTTATGTGTCCCCTGTATCAGTAAACCGATCTGACACAGCACAGAGGTTAAACTAATTAAGTCTTTGGATTGGACACAATTATGACACAATCTCTATGCAACGTAAAACCAGATGCAGCCCCGAGGTCTCCAGGTTTCCAACGTCACAGCGTGATTAAATGTTGTGGAATAGGGGCAACTCAAAATATAACATTCCAGACAAATACAATTAAGGTGTATCACATGTAGTAAACTCTCCTGGCTTTGATACCTGGTTATACGGTTGACGGGAAGGTAGCTGTAACTGTTTGACCTTTCTGTGGCCTCAACCCCCCTGTGGAGGACTGGATAATGTTCTCAGGAAATGCTCTACAGCTTTTCGGGAGCATATGTTATACCAATATTTTTGAATGCAAGAGTTAAGACCAGCTCATACATTTCAACAGAACAAATTCTTATTACGTTTTAATCCTTGGGGAGTTTGAAAAGCTGCTTGTGAAAAGCTCTCAACAGGATGAGCAAATAATTCCCTCTTCATTACTTTTTCTGGAAACATCCATGAACTTGAGTTTCCTGGATTGGGTGATTAATTAAAGTTTGTTGAGCAGGCAATACTGAGGGAAAAAAATATTGGCCACCATTTGGGCACGTAATAAGAAGTAATTAACATGCTTCACTAACTACCAAACATCAGACCAGTCATTGAGCTAATGTTTATTGGTAACGTTTAAATGGTCCAGTAGTCAAGGTTTAGTAAGGTTTTCGGCCCTAATTCCAATCACAAACACGTGAATCAATAGATCATGATTAAATACTATATGGTATTCTCCTAGATTATTCAGTTAGGCTGCAGTTCCGTTTCTGTCCAGCAGTGAAAGTCTCTAAAATTTTGCAAGTGATGTAGATTTTGGTGGTTACAACTGTGAAAATTTATAATTTTTAAAATGCAAACTTGTAACCACAGTGAGATATTGTCCCAGAAGAAGTCCCAGAAGAAATCTGCAAAAATAAAATGTTTCTCAAAAATGACAAAAATTGCATTCATTTTTCTTAAAACAGTTATGTAGAATTTGGTGGTTAAAACTGTGAAAATGTATACTTTTTTGGAAAGCAAACTAGTGATGACAGTGGTATACCGTCCTCATAACTTCCAGAAGAAATCTTCAAAGACAAAAGTTTCTCAAAAATGAATATAAAAGCATTCGTCTTAAGATACTTAGTTATGTAGATTTAGATGATTAAAATTGTGAAAATTTAAAATTTTTTGGTATGCAAACTAGTGATCACAATAAAATACTCTCTTCATAAGTTTCATAAGAAATCTTCAAAAATAAAAGTTTTTCAAAAATGGCTAAAAATGCATTAATTTGCTTTAAAATGCTTAGTTGTGTACATTTTGGTGGTTCAAATTGAAAAAGTTTATCATTTTTTTGGTATGCAAACTAGTGATCTCTGTAAAATGCTGTCCTCATAAGTGCCAGAAAAAATCTTCAAAAATAAAAGTGTCTCAAAAATGACTAGAAATGCATTAATCTGTCTTTAAAAAACTTTAAAGTTATGTACATTTCCGTAATTTCCCGAGGGATACTCCTGAGGGATTAATAAAGTTATATCTATCTATCTATTTTGGTGATTAAAGTTGCTATATTGCTGAGAGCTCCTTACAAAATAATAAAATCCGTACTCTTTGTACTATTGGCCTCATGTTCTTCTGTTCCTCCCGCTGTTTGGCTCATGAAGCAAAGCATCCATCAATATCTCCCTATGTCTGTCAACCACTCTCTCATTCACTTCACTCTGTATTGCATATTTTTTTTATCTAATCTGTCCACCTTATATGTTCATTCTCCAACTCTGTGGTATGATTGTGTGAGAAAGGGTGATGCAGTACATGAAGGTCGATGACATATAGGGTTAATATATATAAAATATAATACCTATGCCGCCAGTACTCACAATATTTTCCCATTCCCCAGCAAGTCTTGAAACAACACGACAGGAGCAGGATCTCTGCCATCATTAAAATGAAAGAGTTGCTTTGTTTTGTTGTTTGGTGAAGTCTAGATTTTATTGACAAAGAAAGGTCTTACAACACATTGAAGTACTGACTAAGTTCTTCTAAATTGTGCTGTAAAGTCAAGCTGATGTTTTTGAGTTGTGGGCCTAAATTACCACAAAAGATTGACGGACAAACGTCCGGACAAAGTTGGACCTCCTTCCCAGAGATACTTCCAACCAGAATTCTCATTTGTGTCCAAAACATCATTCGCACAGTTCCATGGCCAGCAGTTTCATCAGACTAATATCACATATGGACAGAGTTCTGTAACTACTAACACGAGGAAACTGCTGCCAAACAGCTGTCAGAGCTGAAAGCACCACACAGGATAATCACAGGATAACTTCTTCTTATTATTCTTTCAAGAGAATTAAAAGAAGAAATTAGAATATTATCTACAGCTACTTGATGAACTCTCCTGTCCTGAGAACGACTCACAAAGATATTTTATAGGAAGAAAAGAACGTTGAAAAAGTTGATTTAGTTGACTGATAAGGTCTCTGTATTTGGGCCAATTCAAAAGAATTTTAAGGATCAATTTTAGTGCTGACAAAGTTCACTTCTTCTACTTACTGGATGACAATGATTACTTTTAATGAGCCATGCGCAAACTAAATCACTACTAGTGGCATAAATGAGTACCGTATGTATTCAGCCTAAAAACACATTTTCACTGCAATTTCACCCTGTGAAAGGTCATTGAGCCGTCATCAGCCAGAGGTTTAGGGAAAGTATTACAGTATTACTGACCACATACTGTATAAGGCAATGACAGAGGAGTATAGCTTCTAAAGCAGGGATCTCAAACTCTTGGCCCGTGAACCACTTGCGGCCGGTGGAATGATATTTTGTGGCCCCCATGTAGATGTGAAAGTTGAATTTATATTAATTATATACCAGGGAACTCAAATAGGTTGAGGGCCACCACCTACACTATCATTTCACCGAAGGAACGTGTCACTTTTCAGTGTTCAATACAAAAGAAAAAATGTAATAAAAAATCAGTTTCCCATAGATTCTGTTTATTACAACACTAAACCAGAAGGGGGTGGCAGTGGTGGCCTAGTGGTTAAGGAAGCGGACTTGGGTCCGCAAGGTCCCCGGTTCGAATCCACCAGCTGCCAGGTTGCCACTGAGGTGCTCTGAGCATAAGAGACAGCTTCTTGTGGGCTCACCACCCACAGGAAGGCTCACAATATGGTGCAATGTGATTTGGGTGGCGTCAACTGCCTCTGGTGCCACCCCTGCGACCCGGCAACGGATAAGCAGAAGAAAATGAATGAATGAATGAATAAACCAGAAGGTTTTTGAGAACTACAGGATTTACCATAAAATGTGAAGAACAAATCTATAAAATATTATTATAAATTCAACTTTCACATCAAGATAATATAAAAATATCATCCCACGGGCAGCAAATGGCCCCGGGCCTCAGGTTTGACACCTGTTCTAGACTTAATGAACATTTAATGGGTTCTGCCAAAACATCTGTTTTATTCCTGTGGCCTTAGTCAGCAATTACAAGTGATCTTCAGTGAAACATGATATCTTGCTTGTTTACAATGAAGTGGGATGGGGACCTGACAATAACATCTCAGGTGACTATCAAGTTATGTCATTATAACATTAAGTTGATGATGTCTTGATGAGTATTTACTTTTTTACATGTTGTAAACCAGTGTTCCCAAACATTTTGCACCACAGACTGGTAAATTTCATTCATTGACCGGTCTTTACGTTATGCTGGATAAATCCCCATAACAAAAAAAAAAAGAAACGTCCAACATTTTGTTGTGTTGAAGTTATCCTAACAATATAATGTGTTAATCTTTTATTTAGTAAACTGTAATGAATGACTATACAGCTGAGACTCTAGCACCACAATGAGCCACTGCAGCTCTAGATGTTCAATCGTCTGGATATGGATCAAGTGTGGAGTCATAGACAGATGTAGCCGAGATGATCCACTAGATTTTCAACATAAAACTGTTCAGTGTCAATAATATCTTCTTCTTTCAGCTTGTCCCTTTTTTCAGGGGTTGCCACAGCGAGTCAACAATTTTCATCTCCCCCTGTTCTCTGTATCTCCTACTCTAACTCCAACTACCTCCATGTCCTCCCTCACTGCATCCACCAATCTCCTCTTTGTCTCCTTCCTGGTAGCTCCATCTTTTGGATCTTCTACCAATACAACCGTTGTGCCTCCCCTGAACATGTCCAAACCATCTCTAGTAGCTAGAAAAGTATCTAATAATATATAAAACAAATTTATTGTAAAGGTTAATCATTGTCCCCCAGTACCAGCTGACTCATGGACAGGTGCCGGTCCGCGGCGTAGTGTTTGGGCACCACTGTTTTAAACCATCACTTTGACCAAATAGCATAATAGAAAACACTTCACTACACTGAAGCACCATAACGATTCATTTTTTCCAGGACTTCCATAAATGTTGTTCCTTGGCTGTTCAGGAAGGTTTTCTAAGGATCAACTGTCATGAGGCAGGAGTTACTGATCATAGCATCCACGTGGGTGAGGGCTTCACATGGGCACAAACAGCATTAATATCATCATCACTCGTCACCCGCACCCTGTGCCCAGACGGCTCCGATGTCAGGCAGCATTCAGAGGAAAAGTCAGGTCATGTGCTCTGCTTTAATTAGCTAATGGTGCTCATTGTCTCATTCAATGTCTACAGTATGAGCTAGCCGCTTCAGAAAGACTCAAAAACACAAGTCATTCTGGAATGAACTGTCATTCTATAGCAGCAGTGTCCAAGCAGGGGGTCAACCAGGGGGTCACATCAACAATACAATTTTCTTGAAGATGCGACTGTAAATGGAAGACTATAAATGTAACTACTCCATAACATAATAATACGGGAGCGTATTGTTGCCACACATAGAAAAAAAAAGGGCTCAGTTTCACGTTATTTCGTGATAGTATCACATTATTTCGTGATAGTTTCATGTTATTTCGTGATATAATATTATCGAGATAGCATCACGCTTTTTCGTAATAAGTTCTACGTTATTCCTGATACATTTAGTACGATGTTTTACATAATTGCATGATGGATTAGACTTATGATGTCATGCGTGTATCTAACTACACAACAAGACAAACCACCGAAGGAAGAACGAATCTGACTCTCATGCTATCACGAAATAACGTGATACTGAGCTGATTTTACTGATTAAGTGTGGCAGCAATACGCTTCCCTATAATAATACATGTCACTGCAGTTTATTATCATTTATCTTCGTAACTAATATTGTTCATTGGTGTGTTAAAAAATAATAATTATATTAGGTTAAGAAACTCTAAAAACTGCCCACTAGGGAGCACAAGCCAGTGTTTTTTAGTGCCAGTCCCAAGCCCTGTTAAATGATGAGGGTTATGTCAGGAAGGGCACCCCGCGCAAACTTTATGATAAAATGAAAAAAATAAGAATTTTGACTAGCTTTGACAACCCCTGAAAAAGGCACAAGCCGAAAGGAAAAGATCTTAAGAAACTCTAAGAAACTCACAGTGACATTAAATGCTTCCTAAACTCTTGTGGGCCACACTGCACGACTTGGCGGGTCACATTTGGCCCCCGGGCCTTAGGTTTGACAAGTCCATAGCATAATGTCTGGTACATAAAAAGCAGCCTTGTCAAGTAAAATACTAAAGTTTATTTTGGTTCATTCTCGGAAAAATTGAGGAAATTCCAATGTGTTGTGTTTTCCAGCCAAATGCTGTGAGAATCAATCACAACTCGAGACATTAAAACTCACCCTGAGGTTTTTTTTAATTACTTATCAACGGTATTGAGGACTGATTGACTTTATTACATTCGCAGAAATCATTTTCCGCTTTGTTATTTTATGATGAATTTCAGCTGCTTTCAGTGAAATCTGTTTACAGTTGTGTGACTCCTCTGATCAGAACATGTCAAACATCTAATATGGCAAGAAGCCCAGGTTGATCCTGCAGGACAGATCTGTCCGCAGCAGCACCACTGCCTCTTATGAAATATAATCCTTGGATTGTAGATTTGAGCAGATTTAATAGAGGTTTGGCCTCGAAGGCCGCAAAGTTATTTCACAACTTTTTCCCAGCCTACATTTTGGAACATCTAGCAACACATCAATTTATCAACAATAACACTTTCTTTTCTCTGATCCTCAGCCTGTAGAAAAATACAAATCTTTTGCGTACTTTGTAAAAGTGAAAAAACATTAATATTTGGTGAATGGACCGTTGCCAGGACTAGGACGACCAGGATCTAAACCCATATTGCTACTGACATTAGAAGTCATTTTGTAACTTTGATTTCCTACTGGAAGAACGTCAACTGTGTTTGTTACATATATGTATATATGTAAAATTGTTCATCGTCATTGTACCTTTGTGTGTTTTTGTTTTATTGTATTTTTAAACTATGGTGACATCCATTGCACTGTCTGTCCATCCAGGGAGTGGATCCCTCTCCTGTGGTTTTCCCTAAGGTTTCTACCGGATTTGTTGTCCCTGTTAAAAGGTTTTTTTCCCTCTGTAGTTTTTCCTAACCCTGACTGAGGGTTTAAGGACAGAAGATAAGTGTTGGGACTAAAGCCGTTACGTAACAAAACACTACACACACAGGTGACACGGTACAGCAGCACACACCCACAAGCAAGACAACGGCAAGTGGCAAGTTGAGGTTACAATAAAGATGCCTGTCAAAATGTCTAAACATTATTAAATGTCTAAACATTTTGTTTTTACTGTATCACTACATTTCATTATGATAGTTGATACAGAACACAACACTAAACTTTTTTAAAGTAGTTAGTTATGAGTTACTTTTATGATTTAGTAACTAGTTACTTTTTCAGAGCAGTAACTATTAAAGTAATAAGTTACTTTTTTAAAGTAACTTTCCCAACACTGCAGTGGATGTTACCAACCCTGTAAAGCCCTATGTGACAAATCTGATTTGTAAACATGGGCTATATAAATAAAATTTGATTGAATATTGCCTTCATGTTTACACTGGCACACCACAAAATAAAAAATATGCTTTTGTTAATTATCAAGATTTAACAAAATATATGAAAAGTAATTTTAAATGTTGTTTGTTGGAGTTGCCCCCCAGCAAGAAGAAAACTATTTGCGTCCCCACCCCACCACCCACTCTCCGCAGCCACTATAAATAACAGTATTTGTCTATAAAATAGTTCTAGGTACACCTCTGCATAACATTGTACCCTTGTTAACATAAAGAAACAAAAAAAAAGAGATATAGTTCAACAACAAGGATGGCAACAAGGAGGTGCAATTACACTTTGTGCAATTACACTTTATTGTAGTACGGCGGAAAAAAAAGCATGTTCCCCAGGGTCACCCCCCCCCCCCCCCCCCCCCCCACCCCCCCCCCCCCCCCCCCCCCCAATCGCACAGCACCCGCCCCACACTTTGAGATGCACTGATCTTAACTAAGATTTTTATTGTAAAGGCCTAATGACACATTTCACTGTTAATCAATAGTAAAACACTGTTTGTAGGTTGATTCTCAAAAATACAGCTGCAGATATAACATTAAGACTTGGAAATATATAATGAAATAGTTGCTCTGTAAACAACCTTGTCCAGTCACAGCGCAGCCCCCAGTCCCTTCTAAACCACCAGGGCTGCCAACAACAAAAAGCAAAGAAAAAAAATAAAAATCAATATGAGTGTCTCGGGCCATGTCAGGGCTACAGTGCTTGGATATATTTTTAATAAATATGTAGACACAGGGATGAAAACAGCATGATCTAGAAAAAACAAGTGAATTAGCCCTGAAACACAACAGGATATTGCAGAAAGATTATGTTTCCTTTTTGCCTTTGTGTCCGTCTTTGCTTCCCTGGTCTGTACAACAGCCCTGGGCATATTTCAGTTTGGATAAAAAAAAAAAGTCAAAGATATTTTTATCGGGCTTCAGAGAGAACAGCTAAATATCAAAATAAACAAATACCTTATTATTGCTCTGGTACGCACCAGAGGTGTATTTAGACACTTGGTTTAGTGATGTTTTGTTTGAACGTGAGGACAGCGCTGCTTCACAAGGAGTGGAATCTGCTGCTGGAAAAATACTGAAGGGATTAACCTTGGTTTTTGTCAAGCATTTGGTCCTAAAACAGAATGTCTCATCTGTTTCCTCCATATAAATACCTCAGATTCTTAAACGTCTTTGTCTATTGCATGAACAAGAAAGATATGTGCGCAACAAGCCAAAGAGCACACAGGTTTAGACAAAAGAAAATAAAGTGCTCTGCACAAGCATGCACACTCATCCAGACACTAGTTTTCCCATACGTAGCAGGCACTTAAATTAGTTTAGACTCCGTGCAAACACAAACACGGTTATAAACACACAGCGAGAAAAGGTTTATGTAGTCGAGTCTTCCTAGTTTATCTGCCCAAGTCCCAAAACCAACATACCTTCAACCCTGATAAGATGTTGATTCAAGCTTGAAAACATTTCCCATTGATGTTTGAACAGGAGTGTTTTTACCCTCACAAACCATAAACAGAATCAATACTTCCTATTGTGTGAGTCAGGGGAAGCTGTACTGTGCACTGGTGTGTTTTACTGTCCTTCAGAATTCAGTGTCTCGTCATCGACCCACACTGAGCCTAATTGTTCCCGTGCTTATGCATGGCAAATATCACCATCAGGGTGATACCTATGTAAACTTGTCTGAAGAGTTAAATAAACTTCCTTATGGAACAAGGACGAGAAAAACAACACTTCAAATCACCACAGACACCTCTGTGAAGACAACACTACCAACGCTTAACCCAGTGCTTATCAAATAATGGGGCAGGCCCCCCTGGTGGGGCATGGTGCGATGCTGAGGGGCCGTGTATGACCCTGGGAAACATGCTTTTTTTCCACCGTACTACAATAAAGTGTAATTGCCAGCCTTGTAAGTTGAACTATATCTCTTTCTTTTGTCTTTTTATGTTAACAAGTATACGATGTTATGCAGAGGTGTACCTAGAACTATTTTATAGACAAATGCTGTTATTTATAGTTGCGGTGGTGGGGGGACGAACTGTTTTCTTCTTGCTAGAGGGGGCGCAACAGAAAATAATTGAGAAGCACTGGCTTAATCAAATCCACTGCAGCGTTTGTCATACAGGTTTCAGTTCCTATTAAATGAAATTCCACAGGTATGCTGGTTTTTAGGTTAAATGTCTCGCACTATTTTCACGGACCGGTCGTTAAGTTGTAGCAGATAAATACCCCTTGATAAAATGAAATTTCCGGTGTTCTGAATTATTTTCCTACCTATAAAATCTTCCTACCCTTATGTGCATGGGCACAACAAGGATTTCTCAATTGCACACAGCCTTTAACTTCTTGCTACCAGACCAGTATAAAAAGTTAGAATCTTGTATCAATGTCTCTGCGTCATTTTGAGTTTATTGTTGTTGTCTTCACTGAGAAAATATTTCCTAATCAAATATAG
>JAFBJS010013788.1:68960-91444 GCA_016785265.1 Paraplagusia blochii
TTATACACATCTGGGGCGATCCCTCTGCGGCTGCCTTCTCCCCGACTACTACATTTCTGCTCATGTTTGGCTTGGACATAAAGCCCATTCACTTAATACTTGTGGGACAGCTAAACAGTTAAAGCTCCCATTTAAGTGGATCAAGTGTAGGCATTGTTTGGTTATGTTAACCATATGTGTTGGCTTGTCATGATCTGAATCCCTTCACAAAAACAGAGTGCTCATGAAAATAAACACTGCTCTGCCCTACACAAATTGTGGACTAATTGTGTATTTGGACTAAGTCATTCTTACAGTTGTAAGGCTTTTTCCATTTGCTAAGGGACATAGTGAGGGGGACGGGGGGGAAATGACAGCTTGACATTGATTAGTGTGTTGACTTACCTGAAAAGAATCTATTTACACTAACAAGGTGGCGCTACATTTACAGCAGCTCAGCTGTTTCATTTTTTTTTCGTCTTTCATGTCTTCCACTAATTATACAAATTACAATCTTGACTGGATCTTGACCAAAACTAAATAAAAGACTCTGTTGAAGGCAATCAGCAATGAAGCAAGTCATGTCTGTATCTCGTTGAGGGGAAAACCATCCTGCACAGACTGTTACTTCGTGAGGCCTGTTCTTATGTTTTGCGTCAAACGAAAACACACGTTTGTTTACAGCTGGTTGCAATTATGGGACAAACTAAACTCATATTAAAACAATAAATTCAACTTAATGCTTTTCCAAAGAAGTGGAAATTAGTAGGAAAGCTGCTTACAAGTGGATGTTTAATGACGCTGAATGTGTTGTGAGCACAATGTAACCGGCCACTGATTTTTTTTTTTTTTTCTGCTTTTGACTTACCATACATTTGTTAGGTTTCTCTCCAGAGTGGACCCTCATGTGTATCAACAGCTTGTAGCGTGCGTTGAAGGGTTTGTATCGGCGAATGCAGCCGGCCCAGAAACAGGTGAAGTCTTCACCTTTGCGCTGGTCGATGTGAACCTTCTCAATGTGCCTCACTAGCTCCTCCTGCTGTTCGTATGCAGCACTGCAGTCAATCCAGCGACAGACCTGTTTGTCACCTAGCGGTCCAAGAGACTCGTCCTGTTCCAGGGCTGGGTGAGACCCAGACGAGCCTCCGTTTGTCTGCTTTTGTCCCAGGGTGGAGGCTGGCGCAGATGGTTGGCTCAGGTTGTGCAGTAGCCCCCCAGGGCCCGGCCCCACATATTGATGCAGATGATAGGGTGGAGGCATGGCAGGTCGAGGAGGGTGGTGGAGGTGATGAAGGTGCCCACTGTGGCTACTTAGATGAGGGTGATAGTGTTGCTGAAAGAGTTCATCTTCACTGGGGGAGAAGTCATCGAGAGGCTCCTGCTTGAGGACAGCTCTTGATTTTCTGCTTTCATCCAGAAGAGCCCTGGCGTCAGCTCCTGAGGGCAGCGTCCCAGACATCAGAGGCCCGGTCATCAGCAGGCCAAGTCCGTCTGAGCCTCCTACTCCACCCCCAGCAATCCCTCCAGCTCCACGCCCCTGCAGCATGGAGCCCCGCTCCTCACACAGCCCCTGGTTCTGCCCTTGGCCCTGCTCCGGCTCGACTGATGACACCGAGGAGGAGGACGTGGTGGAGGAAACAGATAAAAGACAGGAGGCAGGCGATGACAGCTGACTGCTCTCCTGTACCGTTGCTTGCTGGGGGCTGCTGTGCGCTTGGGGCCTCTGATGGACTTCCTGCGCACAGGAATTAGAGGGTGGGGATGTAGAAGAGGTGGAGGAAGAGGAGGAGAAGCCGGCACTGGTGGTATGGCTGGGTGAGAGATTGGTACGGAGGCTGTTGACGCAGGCGACTATTGACATCTGGGAGGAGGAGCATGCGGTGGCGGTGATATTGATCTCTTCAGACAACGGGCCGGAAGCTGATGGTGAACTCGTGGCAGTTGCCCTCCCAGTGCCAATAGCGGAGACGGACTGGGACAAGCAGCGTCTTTTCAGACTGTTAGCTGTGATCATCCGCGCTGAATGATGGGACCCAGTCGGAGACAAAGCCAACGGGGAGGAGCCATCTTCATTATTAAATGGCTGCAGTCCGTCACTCGCCACGGCTCTTCCTGCACCGTCTGCCGTACAAATTCCACTATTACCGTTGTTACTAATGTGCGGAGCCATTACTGCGACCTCCCTCGGCACTGCCAGACTTTGTACTGTTCGGCAGACCTGGAACCTGGTCTGGGATGAGATATGGACTCCGGGTCCAGCGCTGTCACTTTTATAACCCATTGAGTTCTCCTGCTTGATTAGGTAAGGCAGAGAGGAGCGTGCCGTGCCGGCGCTCCTGCAGTCCAACCCAGGTGAGGCCCCTGGCAGGGTCCTCTGGAAGGAGGAGGATCTGAAATGAGAAAAACATAAGAGAGGAATATGAGCACTGTCAGCTCTGAAGCTGATGACAGACTGACCGTTCTTCCTGGAAACAGCAGCGTCAGCCTATAGATCCTTCTACGATTCCTCACTCAATTTACATAGACATAATGTGATTAGACTGAAGTTAATCTGACTGAAATACTTGATTCCATCAAGTCATAATTGGTGTTTGGTTACCAAGAATTGATTTGTATCACATATGGCGAGGAAGTACCAGATAATGTCCACTGCCGGTGAGTCCATGTGTTCTTATGTCTAAATGAAACAGGACCTCCTGTGACAGAAAGACCTGAATGGGTATTTATGACTAAGAATAGAGAGATGAGGAGGCATCAACAAGTGCTGAGACAGACAGACCTGTGGTTTGTCTGTCCATCTGAGGGTCTCTGATGACACAAAGGGGTTAAACCCAACCCAACATTGGGGATAAATAGGGAGTCACCTGTTTTGGTGGCATAATTGCAGCCTATGAAGGGTCAGCATTTACAATACTGTGTATTATGGTGGGAATCTTTTCCTGCTGAATGGAGAACCCAGGTCGGATTTCTCCATGCGTTGCTGTGATCTCCTACATAATCATTCCTGTCATTTGGCTCATTATGGATTTTGTCCAAAGCCCCTGAGTGATGTGAGAAGAGCTCTCCTTTCTCCGGGCTGTCTCATGAAGGAATCGTCTTTGTCCCTTCCCTTGAGCGCAGCAGCAGAGAGCAGAGCTAACGGTAACGTGGACGGGACAGAGCCACTGGCAGACTTTGTCATCATTGTTGTTAATAAAGACATGACCCCCACAATCCCCGGCTTCTCTGTCTATTCAGGAATACCATTTCCTGTTGGGCTCTGGGGAAAGTATGGAAAAACAATATGTGAGGAGCGAATGTCTGTCCAGATGCACTGTTGGTCAAATAACTGAGGTTCAAAAACGGAAAATAAAAAATAAAGAACGAAGAATGGCAAAGACGTTTGCAGATAATTTTTTTTTTTTGCCAGTGTGACATTGTGATTCACACCACAACACACAATATAATGTCACCTCTGCTTTTAACCCATCACCAAAGTAAACTGTGGGCAGCTTAGAGTGCCCTGGGAGCAATGTGTGGGGACGATACCATGGTCAGGGCACCTTAGTGTTAACTTGGCAGCAGGGGGTTTCGAACCGGGGACCTTGCGGACCCAAATCTGCTTCCTTAACCACTAGGCCACTAACTTCCCTGTTTCTTAACAGTGGGTTGACTTTAAATAACAGAAGACCTTCATTAATACACCTATGATGTATTTTGTACCCCTTCCATGGACTTCTTTGTCCATTGTGAGACAAGGTAAAGATCTTGGAATGATGTACGCGGGGATTTACCTCACATTGAACTAAAAACCAAACAGGAAACGTCAGGAAGCAACACTGAGAGCTCACCTGGAGTCTTGGTGAGGGCTGTCCTGAAGAAGGTGATTAGGGGGGCTGTCACAGTGGAGACTCTGGCTGTAAAGCCCCCCAGACTGACCCCCAATCAGCAGCGGCAGATTTTGTCCACATCGCATCAGGGCGTCCTCGGCGTCAGCCAGCTCAGCCTCCACATCTTTCTCCGAGCACAGGCCGCCATTCACTGGGAACAGACCAAAGAGAACATCACTCATGAGAAGACTGACTTATTGATGTATTTCCATAGAAGCTATTAACGACCCCCTCCAAATTAAAAGCACATTGCGTTTGACTCTGTACTTACAGCCTTGCAAAAATAATCACTTTAACAATAGGATCAACGTCATTAGAGACATGTTGAAATTCTATTAGATTATAAATATTCTCCAGAGGAATAATTGCTGGCTGCCTCGGGGAAAGTATCCAGTGATATGTTAAAAGCTGCTTGGCGAAGTCAGACTGGTGACAGTAAAAATGACGCTGGAGGGCAAATTATTATTGCTGGAGTGGTTGAAAACAAAAAGAAAAAAATTGCAAAGTGTCCATTTTCGGAAAAATAAAGCAGTGTAAATTGATTGGCCAAATGTTCCAGCCAATAAAAGCTGAACTGTTATAATGATGACATAGAAAAAGGAAAATTAACTTCAGATATCTGTTACTCCACATTCGCCATCATTTCCTTTTAATTAAGGATCACAGCTGTTGAGACATCAAGAGTTTGGTAAACCTTCAACAATTATAATCAATCTCTTACTTGATAATTCACATGAAGCTTTGTTTATCAGGGGAACAGGCAACGAAACGTGCTCTAGTTTTTAAAACTGTATTTGTAAAACATTAACTATGAACAGAAAGCTAAGGTGAAGGGAAAGGTTTACAGGACGGTTGAAAGACGAGACATGATGTATGGATTAGAGACACTAGGAATGGGCACAAGACTGGAGACAGAGCTGGAGGTGGAGGACTTAAAGATGCTGAGATTCTCGTTAGGTGAGACAAGGATGGACAGGATCAGGAATAAGGACCAACACAGACAGGAAGGTTTGGAGAAAAAGCTAGAGAAGCCAGATTGAGATGGTTTGGACATGTTCAGAGGAGGGACAGTGGATACATTGGTAGAAGATTGATCCTAGAGATGGAGCTACCAGGTAGGAGACAAAGAGGAGATTGATGGAGACAGTGAGGGAGGAAATGGAGGTAGTTGGAGATAGAGTAGAAGATAAAGAGGACAGAGGGAGATGAAAAACGTTGATTGACTGGCAACCCCTAATTAAGGGACATGCCAAAAGGAAAAGATGAAGATTAACTATTTACGATACCTTAATGACAGCTGACATAAAACCAAATGACAGGTGGCATCATCTCAACAAACCCTTCAGCCTCCTCATCTCTGATGATACACTCCTTGGTTAGGGATAAACTTGACACTTTTGCAGATGCTATGTTTGGCCTTACGTTGACTTGAAAAATGACCAAAAACACAAAATCATAGATCTTGGATATTACATTAAGGTTTGTGAACGGCATTTACATTGACAATTTTTAAATAAATCAAGAATAAAATCCAAATAAATGAAAATGGAAGAGGAAGGGTTCCCAAATCAAAGCCAATTATAATCTAATTTTTACTTTGGAATCCAGAATGTATCCTTCCAACACTAATACTTGATAAAAAGTTAATGCTTCATAATATAATTATAAATATGGGTTTAAAAAGGGATTGAAAAACAAGAATAACATGAGGAAATATTTGGAAAAGGAAAGTCGATCTGCCCCCACATTTATGTGTAGGTGGCCACAAGCCTGCCTTCCAAGTTCCCTAACTCAATTTCTCCAATTCAATTATCTTCCAACCACGTTATTGACAATGTAATCATACACTAAGGCCTAATATCAATAAACTAACCTAACACCGCAAGGAAAGAGACAAAGATAACGAGAGAGTGAGAGTAAACAGTGGGCAGAGAGGAAAGTTTACAAGAACAAAAAAAAGCAACAGGAAAAACAGAGAAACTTTATGAGCCGTTTGAGCCACAGTTGCAGCACCATCTATTTAAATATGCCCCCCCACAGCCAAGGTGTCCACCGTCTCCGCCGCATTTGTCTTGTTTCGGGTCAAAGCAAGAACACAAAGACCAAGAGAAAAAAAGCAAAGAGAGCCACACAAACAGACGACAACTGTCAGGGGACTGAAAGAACAATGATCGTCTCTATCACAGCCTACGACTTTATTGTCTTTTTTCAAGTCATATAAGACATTGTGTTTGATAAAAACAAAAAAGGAAATAAAAAAGAAATTGGTCTTGTGGTTTGTTTTGGCTTTTACAATTGTTGGTGGGTGTGACCACAAATGATCATATGTTCAACACTGGCTGTTGCGAAGCCTAGCGTTTCCTTACGCCTGTTACGACATATGGACATTTCACTGAAGACATGTTTCCTTAGGGAATGTTAATGTAAACATGGAGTGTATTATATAAGAAGGCATTAGTTCTTCTATGTCTGACTGACTGTGGACAAAAAAAATCCACAAAGTCGGGACATTTATTTTGGATGTGTCTAATGATGCATTTTAATACATCTAAGTGGAAATACCTAGTTTTAAACTTTTTTAACCTTAATAAATAACCGTTTCCAGGGAAGAAATGTTGGGATTACATTGTTTAAACCTCGCACATTAATAGATAGCAGTGATTCCAAGCTGTAAAAAGCACAGAGTTTCATTAAAAAAAAAAATAGTAAAAAGGATCTGTATAGTTGATTGATTTACATCCAATTGTAGTCTGAACATGAACATCTTCTTTTCTTTTCAGCTTGTCCCTTTTCCAGTGGTTGTCACAGTGAGTCAACATTTTCCAACATTTTCTCCTTCCTTTCCGTCCTCTGTATCCTCAACTCTAACTCCAACTACCTCCATGTCCTCCCTCACTGCATCCATCAATCTCCACTTCTTCTCCTACCTGGTAGCTCCAGCTCTAGGATCATTCTCCTACCAATGTGTCCATTGTCCCACCTCTGAACATGTCCAAACCATCTCAATCTGTCTTCTCTAGCTTTTTCTCCAAACCTTCCTGTCTGTGTTGCCCGTCTAATCACCTCATTTCTGAAGCCGTGGCATGAACACGAATTATTATATGTTTTAACATTTGCTGCTAAAACAGAACAACATTAAAAAGGAATTATTAAATGACATTGACACAAAAAATCTGATAAGTAGTCTCAAGCTATTATAAAAAAAAGATATTGAATGTGGATGCTTAAATTTGCCTGATACAGCAATGTATTTGTTTTTCTATGAATTATTCATATACTGTGTATATATATATATATATATATATATATATATGCGATGTGGACATTACCATAGAAGTCAGAGAAAGCATTGTGCTCAGTAGAAAATAAAATCTGTGCTGTGGACTGTTTTGTCTTTTTTGAAATACAGTCGTTGGCTGAGCATGACCACAAATTAGCATATGTTTCAACGCCCGCTGATGTGAAGCCAAGTGTTTCCCTGCTCATGTTAGAACTAATTCAGTCAAGATGGACAGAACTGGAGATGACTGTTCAGTACACAACAGTACAGAGGGCTAAATAAAATCATTTGAGTCAAACGCCGAGTGAACCGACAGTGGGTCGATGGAGCCTTGAATGACCGCTTACTGACTTTAACGCTCATATCGGACTCAGCGCCTTATTCAACACAGACCAGGGGCGGGCATGACGTCCTGCGTAACCAAACGCATTAGCAGAGACCTTTAGAAAAAGCCTGACGCTCTGCTCCTCAGCCCATGATGCCAGGAAACATTCAGCATGTAAATAAATGAAGCACAGAGATACAATGCATCCCTGTTGGAATATTGTTTAACCTTAGCAGACTGGTGTAAAAGCCACCATTGTTCTACAGAATGATTCTTCCTTTCCTTTTTTTTTTCAATTAGTGCTGCAGTGTCTTTTTTTAACAGAAATTACTTAAAACAGAGGCTGCACTGAGCCCAGATTTAAATCTCTTGCAAAATACAACTTGTATTAGAGTTGGCAAGTAGGTCTAAAAGGAGTGGGAAGAAACAGTTCAGACACTGTCAGCTACTGAAAGCTGGAAGCAAACACCTGGACAAACTCACCATGTGTTTACTTACTCTATGATCAGATAGTTCCAGACTGGTTCTGGCCACGTTTGGACTGTGATACTTTGTTAAAAAAAAAAAAAAAACAAAAAAAAATTCTGCTGCAGCTGCATGTGTTTATACAACATAAAAGTCGAGGTAAAGAGATGTACGCGAGGTAGAAATGTGTTTATGAGCAGCTATTGTATTTATGAACTAAAGTGATCCTAAACTTCATATTTTTTCCTCTGATCTAAACAATTTTGGAGTCCAATCTTTGACCCCATTAGACAGTTTCATGGGCTGGATTCAGCCCACGTGCCACCAGTTGAAGAATGAAGAGGTTTATTCTTACACAACATCATTAATTAATAGTCGAAATTTACCATGTATTTTTGGATTAAAAAAGGTGTTCGATCATCTTTAGCAGCTGAGGGACTGCCATGTAAATGACGGGAATATTAATAGCGCCCCCATATAGGTAAGCCAATGTACTCTCATGTACCTTTTATACTTTAACATTTCAGAAAGACTTAGTAGTTAGGAACACGCTCAGGGCAGAGTTGGCATTTCCACGGTCAGTGGTTACTTTTCTAATTTACCAACATTCAATTCAAAAATCTATGAAAATTCCCAATATGTGAAACATATCAGTGGGGGAGTGAGCAACCGGACTGGGATCTGGACGGTTCCAAGTATGAATCCCCCAACTGCCAGGTTATGACTGAGGTCCACGGAGCATGGAATCCCCACACACTGATCAAAGCTGCCCACTGTTCACTTTGGTGAAGGGTGAAATACAGGGGTAACATTTTGTTGTGTGATATATATATATATATATATATATATATAGCACACAACATATATGTATATATATATATACACACACACACACACACACACATACAGATATATGCCAATAACATTGGCAAATCTGGTAAATTTATAATTCTAAAACACTTGGACAAAAGGTATAAAAAAGTAAACCCTGTTTCTGATCTAGGAAGAAAATCTTCATCATACATTAGTCACAAAGAGAGGACTGCCGCCCCAACCCCCCATCCTCCTTTCTCCCACTGCTTTCTCCCTTTTCTCAGGCTACTGAGTGATGCCAAGCTGCAGCAGCTTGTGGTCCAATTTGTTTGTAAAATGTTGCTCTTGTTGTGGCTTTTTAGTCAAAGTTGCAAATACATCTGGATTTTTTCAACATCATGCCAGCATCTGACTTTCACATGTGCTTGAGCTGCATGTCCGTGTTTGCGTGACATCGTGTAGCAAAATCATCAAGATGTCACGACAGGAACATTGGAGTCACTAGAACTGGTAGGACAGTGAAAAAACTGTGACCATCAGTTGGCGTTTTAGAAAACTAGCTGTAAATCCCTGTGGATTAAAATTATCTTCATCAAAAAAAAAAAAAATGTTGTCAAAATTGTGGATATGCAATGTGGCAGTTTTCATCTTTCTGCTGCTGCAAGTTAGCAGTCTGGTGATTTAGAGCTTTATTACCAGAATCAGACGCAGGCTCTGGTTGGAGAAATGGCCCAGTCGACATGTGGTGACTGGAACTCGGCCCAAGAATAAATTTAGTTTTTACTTCAAGTTAGGAAGAATATTCATCATCGGAACAAACCAAACCAAACCGTAAAGTCACCAGGGAGTAAGGTGACACAAAATCAGTAAAAGCAGTTAAAAACGACATCATACATCAGTGGTCTCCACCCACTGGGTCGAGGACCGGTACCGGTCCGTGGGTGAGTTGGTGACGGGCAGCAGAGAAATAATGTTTCCTTTTCCTATTTAACCCGTCTGGCTAGTACTGCCACTTGATCCATACCCATATCAACAAAAGAACTGACCAATAGAATGGCTAGGATTCCATCATCAATAATGCAACTATATTTGATTAGGAAATATTTTCTCAGTGAAGACAACAATAAACTCAAAATGACAAGTCATTTTTACAAGATTCTTACTTTTTATACCGGTGTGGTAGGAGAAAGTTATAGGCTGTGTGCACTTGAGAAATCCTTGTTGTGCCCATGCACAGTTAATTTGGGTAGGAAGATTTTATAGGTAGGAAAATATTTCAGAACATATTTTGAGACTTTGAGTCATCCATCCGACAATTGTTTCTAGTCTCTTTGAAAATAAAAAAATGGATGGGAGTGATTGGGTTTTTTTATGTTGCTGCTAAAAAAGTAACAAACAATCCATGTATTGAGATTCCTTGTTTGATTCTTTGAAAGATGTTGTTGTCTATCTTAGGTTTTTTGGAACATTTTTCCTCTTCATTTAACCCATCACCATAGTGAGCCAGCGCCCAGTGAGCAGTGTGCAGAATCGATACCTTGCTCAGGGCACATGAGTGGTAGGTGGCGGTAAGGGGATCTAAGTCCATTTCCTTAACCACCAACTGAAGGCAAACATTTGTTTTTTAATTGCCCGGTGGGGTCAGATCTGATGTTCAGCACAATGTTTTCAGCTGAAGAGAACAAAGAGCCAACACCTATCGCCAAGATTTTTTTCTGTGCCTTAGACGGAACACGTTATTTCTGGGAATCCTTCCGAGGAACATTTCTTATTATCATATGACGTGAACTGTTCACGCTTTCACAACAATTGAAATTAAGTATTTCTTTGTGTTGTTTTTTTTTCCTTGTTCTTTGGTTTAAAACAAAAGTAAACACAAGTGTTGTTTGTTCTCCACAGAGCACTTTCAACCAAGTGAAGCATCGTGTCTCTGGGGCATCTCTGAACCAGCAGGGTGGGATGTTGCTGTGTTAAACACAGTTGCAAGCATTCAGCGCCAATTACCAGTGACGTTGTAAGGGCGTGAGACGGGGAGTTGCAGCAGCAGAAATAAAATAGCGGGTCGGGGCCAGAAGCACCGGGGGCAAGTGTTGTGTTGAGCAGAGAGAACATGTACAGATGTGCTGGCTCATCCACACAAAGAGCAACTGATGTCAGCCATGCCAACTCAACACGAAGAAGCCATGAAGAAGAAACTCTTTTGTTATCTGCTGCTGCCGCTGCTGCTCTGAAGAGAAATTGCTTTTGGAAGACGTTTCCCAGCCCCCGTTGACAACACAGAGTACAACAGATACTCTGGAACATAAAACAAGCATTGCATGTTCCACAAATGTCATCACATGATATCGATTGCTCCCTCTGCCTGCTCCTCTGTATAATTTAAGCAGTGCGTTCTTTTCAGAGAGCACTACTGCATGATGAGGGTAAACTGAGGAGCTCGACGAGTCGTACGGGAGAAGACAAATTAAAGGAGGGGGACATGCCAGTAATGAATGCCTCATTGCCCACGAATGCATAAACTAATGCGTCAAACAAGAGGCTAATTATACAGGGCTGAAGGTGGTGATTCCAAGGCTTGTTTTGTGTGATTATGTTTTTGGCCGAATCTGCGGGAGGAAAACATATTTTCAATCACCCTGCAATGTTTGCTGTGATGTCATCTGTTTGTTACGCTGCCGACTCGTCAAAATCCTTTGGGAGACTTTAGTTCAGAACCATAAACCTCAGATGAGTGGGTTCTGTGAGTGTGAAGTGCTCTCTAATTCAGTGATCCCCAAACTTTTTTTGTGCCACGGACCCGTTAAATGTCTCGTAGCAATTTCACAGACTGAGAGTTAAGTTAAGTAAAATTAAATTTTTGATGCTCTGAAATATTTTACTACCTATAAAATCTTCCTACCCAAATAACAAGGATTTCTCAAGTGCACACAGCCTATAACTTTCTCCTACCAGAACAGTAAAAAAAAAAGTTGCATCAATGACGCTTCATTTTGAGTTTATTGTTGTTGTCTTCAACAAGGGCAGTTGGCGGCCTAGTGGTTAAGGAAGCAGACTTGGATCCGAGAAGCCCCTGGTTCAAATCCCCTAGCATGGTCCCCCCCATACTGCTAGGTATGGTCAAATTCAGAGGCATAATTTCCCAAAGGATACTCCTGAGGGCTAAAAACAGTTCTAAAAATTAAAAAAAAAAAAAAAGAATTCACTGAATTCAATAAATATTTCCTAATCAAATCATTTTATTGTTCAGTTCTTTTGTTGATGTAGGTATTGATCAAGTGGAAGTAATAGCCAGATGTGGTTGAAAGGAAACATTATTTCTCTGTGGCCCAGTACTTATTCACCCACGGACCGGTACTGGTCCGCAGCCCAGTGGTTGGAGAGCACTATTCTATTCCCTTTTCCTACTGATTAATGAATTATGTGCAATATCCATCTATAATGTCAATACCATTCTGTGTATATTTTTGCCTACAGTATTTAATGTACAGGATATAGTCTATTTTAGTAATTTTTAATACATTTTTTACATTGTAATTTTTTGTAATGCATGTTTATCTATTTATCTTTACCTTTTCTAACTTGCCGCTGCAACAATGTAAATTTCCCCATGTGGGACAAATAAAAGACTTTCTATTCTATTCTATTCTACTCTATTCTATTCTAATGAAGCCACTGTGACCATGGAGGAGTAAAAAACAGCAGGACAAAAGGCAGGAACGCAGAGGGAACACAGACTTGATAATTGTGATAATTGGGAGAAAATTTAGTCTGTAGTGGAAGGTTGTGGTCTCTGTGACCGTGATTACATTGTTGAACACGCGTCACAAGTTGGACATATTTCCTATTCAAGCCTCCGGAGGGGCTGACGATCAGAGTCAAGTTCATATACGACAACTTTGTGCCTTGGCTTAAAACTCTCCCCTGACCTCAGTGACTAATAAATGACTAATAAAGCAAAGCAGACACATGTCTCCGACGTAGCTGAACTTAACTCGGTCTGAAACAACATGGCTTTTATTCCTAGGTACGCAGTTATGACTACTATAACGTACAAAGCATTCCAGTCGGGACTGTACTGAGGAGATCAAACCACATCATCACATAGTTGAAAGTCTATGTCGCTGTCTTCTCCAATGAAACTCTTTTGCTCTCTCTCTTCCTCCGTCCCTCTGCGGTCATTATTTCTCCACACTCCCCCCATCTGATCAGCAGATGCTCTGGACGCCATTATTAACTGTAATTGGTAGTAATCTGCGGCGATTTTTTATTTCGGTGACACTTCATTTTCTATAATTCTCGCCTTTCCCTTTCAAGTCACCTAAGCGCTGTGTTAAGTGCCAGAGTGAGACTGTGCTTGTGCCAGCGTTTAATGTGTTCAAGTCTTCGGAGACATGCAGGCCGGAATGAAAAGCAGATGTGCGGATGGATGGACGGTCTAAGGAGAGGGAAGGGTGAGCAGTGTACTTAAAGGAGCAGGAGGACGCCGCTGAGGAGGAGGAGGCGTTTGAGAAAGTAAATGGCATGTCCAAAGCGTGATGCAAACATCTGAACCCGAGTTACAACGACCTGCCAAAAACCGCAAGACGGATGCCTCTGGAAATCCACTGTGACACCTCCACTGGCCCCACTTTGGCTCCATAAATCATAACATTCAGCACTTGAACAGTTAATAATGATTGTTTTATTCCTGTCTCCCAACACCTCCACCTGCTACCCCGTCTGCACCTCCCAGCCCTCCCTTCTTTGACATCAAATGGGTCAAAAGATACAAGCCTGGGACACGGACACGCTGGTCTTTCTAGTAGGACGCTCTGCTCTTGTCCAGTACAGATGTTGTGTATTTGGAGCTAAAGCCTTTCCCAGCTTCTCCAGATCTCATAACTCGTGTCTATATTTGTGTCTGCGGCAAAGGCCCGGAACCTATTTGTTTGCTTAGTAATGATGTTTGATTGAAAAACCTGAGGGCATAAGTAAATGAAAAATAACAACGTCTCGGCAGAAGGCTCCCTTTTAAAGCAGGTGTAGAGCGAAAAGGAAGGAGGGGGAAAAAAAAAAAATTAAATTACTCCTGGAGCAGAGAAATGTCGATGTTTTCATAGCGGGATTACTGGTACCAGCAGACATGAGAACTTTCATGAGGATAAAATCAATTTGTTCTGGCTGATTTCAGCCTCTCTCAACCAGGTATCTTTCTTTCCTGACATTTTCTCATGGTCAGCCCGCTTGAGTGGAAAACCTCAGATTAGTCGTCATGAAGACGAATAAAGAGGAAGATGCAGCAGTCAAAAACAACATTAGCTGCCGCACTACGTCCAATCAGAGTAACTATTGTAATGAATAACAAAATATTTCGGACAATTCCAGTCTATTAAAAGCGCTTAAATAGTATATAGCTAAACACGATTATTTCACAGAACCAAAATATCCAAAGAAGGAATTCAATCCCTACTGATTTATCATGAAAGTCAACTCTCTGTCATCACTTAGACTCTGTTTCGCAGCAGGTCTCCCAAAAGTATCTCAAATGATATCTTTTTCTGTGGTCCAGTGACTCAGTCCACAGCACAGACCTTCACTGGGAAAGTGATATGTATGTTCTTTGAAGCTTGTTGGAAATGTGTTCCTGTCATGTTGAAGTACAGTACAGAAAAATGACTAAAACACAGATTCTTTTTTTAACTAAATCTAGGTATTTTGTAGTTCTTTTCACCAGTCCAGAGTTTTCTTCACACTCTTTTAACACAATAAACATCTAGTTGTAGTTTTGTCTCATCTACAAAATAAACTTCTGGCTACACATGCACAAATTTGAGCCCTTCCTCCGAAAACTCTATTAAAGCTTATTTATCTGTAATCTCCTCATTATTTCTATGGGCGTCATTTTTGATCAACGAAATACAGTCTTGCACAAATTCACTGGCAATCTCCTGATCTCAAGCTGAATGCTAAACTGAACGTGTTCCCTGTGCTGTTGCCATGACACCTTTATGGCACAAACAAGTAAAAAAATAAAAAAAAAATTATTATATTTCACATAAAGTAATTGCATTGCAGATAATTGCAGGTGTTCTGTTCCCCAACCTTTTTGCGCCACAGGTTATATGTCTGGTACTTTTTTCACAGAGCGGTGATTAAGTTGTGGCAGATGAATACCCCTTAATAACATTAAATTTCCGATGTTCTGAAATATTTTCCTGCCTATAAAATCTTCCTACCCAAATTGCTGTGCATGGGCACAAGAATTTCTCAAGTGCACCCAGCCTATAACTTTCTGCTACCAGTTAGAATCTTGTATCAATGACTCTGCATCATTTTGAGTTTATTGTTGTTCGTCTTCACTGAGAAAATATTTCCTAATCAAATATAGTTTCATTATTGATTATAGAATCCTAGCCATTCTATTGTTCAGTTCTTTTGTTGATATGGGTATGGATCAAGTGGAACAGTGGACAGATGGGACCAAAAGGAAACATTATTTCCTGGCACCAATTCACCCACGGACCAGTACCGGCCCCTGGCCCAGTGGTTGGGGACCTCTGGTTTACAGCATTTCTCCTTGACGTACGTCACCGGTTTGTGCCACTGCTAAATAAATAGGCAGGACATCCCTGAGGGAATAAATCATTTTTCTGCTTTATGAGGTTTTTGTTTTTATACGCAGAGCAACAGAATGTAAGATCCCAAATTAAACTAATTAGTGTGGTTGAGAAATACTGCACTGTAACCTTTAGTCTTAACTGTAACTTATACTGAAAAACACACGCAGTACACATGTGTGAATATGTTACAAGCTCAGCTGTCCAAGCAAACGTCTCTGTGGATGCGGGCGGTTGTTCGCACTAAGTGGCTGCGCATTCTTAAGTTATACTCATGAAACTGGCAGCGGTCGGTAAATGATTAGCTCTCCAGCTTCTCAGAGAGGAGGACACATGTTGTGGGAAGGAGGCATCCTCATTATACCAGGCCTTTCAAATGGAGCACAGCTCACCGCAGTCATGAGCACAAACAAATAGTTGGCAGTCAACAGATCCTCAGTCCACTCCACCCTCTGCACCCGTGTGCCAGGCCTGGTGCCAGCCAAGGTCTCAGAGAGCAGCCACTTTACCACTCGGAATTTAAGTGTGGAGCAGTAAGTCAAAGCTAAGCACAGGGGAGAATGTCGTGGCATTCTGTCACTTCACACACATGATCTAACACACACAGACACACAAATAAAAAGACTCCATGAGACTAATCACCTCCCAGTTTCTCACCGAGTGGCACAGCCAATTAAATTCTCTCCTGTCTCTCCTAATTAACATGATGAAAACCTTACACTAGGACATGTCACCACCTACTGGCAGCACCTTGTCACTAGAATTGGCTTTCAGATCTACGTTGTGATGAAGAAAGAAAAAGAGATGTTTTTTTTTTTTCCATAAAGACTATTTATTTAATTAAAACTGTTTGAATACTATAAATAAACACAGACAGGAAGGTTTAGAGAAAAAGCTAGAGAAGACAGATTGAGATGGTTTGGACATGTTCAGAGGAGGGACAGTGGATACATTGGTAGAAGAATGACCCTAGAGATGGAGCTACCAGGTAGGAGACAAAAAGGAGATTGATGGATGCAGTGAGGGAGGACATGGAGGTAGTTGGAGTCAGAGTTGAGGATACAGAGGACAGAGGGAGAGAGGAAAATATTAACTCACTGTGGCAACCCCTAAAAAAAGGGACACGCTGAAAGGAAAACTACAGATTCTTTTTAAGGTATCCCTTTAAAGAGAAGCAAATGGTTTTCTAAATATTGTGTTGTTCATTGATATGATTGTGTGTATTTGTGTTTGGTAAATGACTGTGTTTTGGTAAATGAATGAGTTAAACAAATATTGTCAAGAACTGAAATTATGAGAAAAAAAAAAACATCTGTAGTTGTGAACAAAAACGGAAAGTAAAATAAGAAAGTACTCATTGTCCATGAAGCCACTGCTTCTGTACTAACTTCTGGAGGGAAAAAAACTGGCTGCAATAATGTATTATCACCAAAATAAGCATAAGATTAAAAAAAATACCTATTTTAAAGCAAATGTTAATTCAACCCAAATATCTCTGATTGAGTTAACAACTCGCCCTCAGCCACAACTTTCCTCTGACAATCACTACAATAACAATGTTCTTGGCCATGAATTTGTCCTCTGCCAGGATTAATCACAAACAATTGCTAAGTTTTACAAGACGTCCTCCGCCAAACCACATGCTATAATTTCACCAAAGAAAAATACGACTGTAAAGATGGAATGGTGCACCGAGAAACACTCGCAGACTCGCAGACGGACTTGTCGGAGCTGCAGCTTGACGAGATGTGATGCACTTGCCTGGCAGACATGACAGACGTCTGGTTAAGTGACAGGCACGTTTATAAGTCTGGGAGCGAGACGAGCTCCAGAGCCAAGTTGAGAGAACGAGAACTCTGCCAGGGATCCAGAGGTGCTTCAAAGTCTCATAAGAGACTGTTCTGTTTAGGAACGCGTCAGTAAATACTGGCCTAGTCTGCAACTAGTCCTTTACTTTAGGACTGGACTATCTTGGAGCACCACGCCCTTGGAGAAAGTGTCAAAATTGCAAAAAAATAAAAGTAACTGAAGCCACTCTGGAGTGAATCTAATGACTTCCGGCCTGCACACACACGGCTGTGACATTGTCAAAAACTCATCACAGTAATCTGTATTTGAAAGAGTTCAGGAAAATAAATAAGCTATACATGCTTTCCTGACAGCGGCTGTTTTCATCTGTACGTGCTCACTCTTGGGAATACTCGCTGTATATAAATCTGCTGCTAAAAGTAAACATAGAAATTCAGTGCAGGAGCTGTGTTTTGTCTGCGTGCCCACTCAAATCGTATCAAAACACACGAGACGTCCCTCTGCAGCTGTAGTGAAATCAGATCCATTAGTCAAACACTACTATGACCCTGTGTTTGCCAAAATGACTGTAACGGTATAATAAATCTGTACAGCTACAATGAGTAGGTTATAAAAAATAACTTCTGTCAAACTGAGGTCATTTGTAATGATGGCTCTCGTCTCGCCGCTGGATTTTATTCCACGTCACGCAGCAATAAAAGGAAAAAAAAATGTAGGTTTTGGGGCTATTTTATTTTCCACATTCTAAGCAAATGTAATAAAGTTGATGCTGAAGTTACTGTTTTGATTTATTAGACAACATGCATTCGGAATTGTTTTCATACCGTGAAACATTAAGATAGTTGTAAGACGAAAATACTGGGATACTTTCCTTGTATCCAAAAACATAACATCCAAATTATGTTGGTCTATAAAAACCAGATTGATATTTAAAAAATTACTTTGTGGTCTGATAGAATTTTGTTTTGGGTTTTTACACATTTTGTCCAAAAGAGAAACTTGTCTGGCTTGTGTCAAACAAGCTTTTAGGTCACAAGCTTCCATGGGATTACGTCATCGTCAAGCAATACCTGAAATCCATCAACTTCATAAACCTTAGGTTATTCTATTGAATGTATTTCTTGACCTGTTCCCATATCAATAACTCTGTTAGCTGTGGGGAAAAAAAAGTTACCTGTTCTTTCCGTATTAGTGTTGTATAAAGAAATATTATCAGAATAATAACAATTATTCTGCAATTTAGTTAAACCCAATTTAATTAGGGGCAGTGGTGGCTTAGCGGTTAAGTAATCAGACTGGGGTCCGGAGGGCTCCAGGTTCCACCAACTGCGCTCAAAGCTGCCCAATGTTCACTTTGGTGATGGGTTAAATGCAGTGTTGGGACTAACTTACTTACTTGTAAAGTCGTTAAGTAACGAAACTACTTTTCTCGTTAACTAATAACGCGCTACTTTTCCCATTCAGTAACACCGTTATTGTTACTGTTGTAAAATGTAAAAGGGCTCGTTACTATCTGTGGTCATTTCAGTCATTCAAGCCAATCAGAAAGAGACCTGACTTATTGCCTTACAGGGAAATAAACAGTCTCACACATGTATGCAACAGCAGCACACACCCACAAGCAAGACGACGGCAATTGGTAAGTTGAGGTTACAATAAAGATGTCTGTCAAAATTTCTAAACATCTATTTTGTTTTTATTGTTCAACTACATTTCGTTATGATAGTTGACAGAACACAACACTAAACTTTTTAATGTGTTTTTAAAGTAAAATTTTAATTTACTAATTAGTTACATTTTTGATTTAGTAACAAGTAATGTAACTAATTACTTTTTCAGAGCAGTAACTAGTAAAGTAATAAGTTGCTTTTTGAGAGAAACTTGTCCAACACTGGTTAAATGCAGAGGTGACATTTTGTTTTGTGCAGTGGTGTGGACACATTGATGTCCCAATGACAAGAAGCTTGGTCAAAAAAATTGGGAATGTTGAATTTTTTTAAGCTCATACACTATACATACACTAGCAGTACTGTATTTGGGGACGATACCATGCTCAGGACACCTCAGCGATTACTTGGCCGTTGGGGGATTCAAACCGGGGGCCTTGCAGGTTCAAGTCCGTTTCCTTAACCCACGAGGCCCCCAGGAAGTTTACACCCCAGCGAAATGCTTTACTTATTAAATAAAGATACAGTTTTCCCACCTTGGCCATAGTCAAAATTCCCAAAAGATGGCAAGTCCGAGCAAAATACTTTTTCTTTATAGTAAATAAATGACAAATCCAGGTTGTTGAGTCTGTGTGACTTGTCATCCTAGAATTTTACTGTCATGACTATAATTGGGCAGGAAACAGTGATACTCAGCAATGAGCTGATGATTAGCTCTGCTGCAGTCGGTCTTACACAGCGTTTACAAGCAGGGGGTTTCTGAGTGGACACAGATGGCAGCAGATTGGTCAGAGATGGTGAAGACAAACCTCACCTACAGCACAGAGGATGTGAGTATTTTCAATGAAACATGTAGGGTCCAAACTGCCCTCAGGCTGTTTATAAGAGAATTGGAACAATTACTGTATGTTTACAGGCAGCAGTGGGGTGATGGTGTTCTGTGGTCCTGCTGTGCTGTGTTGTATTTTATATTTTAATTGGATCGTTTTTAACACAGCCACGTATAGGGAGTTTGGATGGTGTGTTTATTAGCTATACCTGCAAAAGAATTTATAGAAGTAATTTCAACAATCCACTGCTGTATTTGGCTTCCATTGTTTAAGACAATATTGAAAAAATATAAAATTCTCTTCGCTGAACAGGATACGTCAAGAGGATACATCGTAATTGCTTCAGGTTTCCGGTGAAAGTTCATTGCGGTGTTTGACCACAGTGTCCAGTATTTAGTCGTTCAGGATAATTGGGGGTTAACTCGGTTACAAAACCTAGCTCCATGAGGAAAATTGGCTTTTCCAAAACCCACAATTTGCTTTGACAGCGGAGGCAGAGGGAGGAAGCTTTTATTTTGATTAGATTATTGGTGTTGTTACATGTCACCAGATTATATTTCAGCATATTAAGGCAACCGATCTGCTCGGGACACAAAATCTGTCTGATCCCCAATCAATGTTACCTGCAACGGTGGATGGTGAATAAATCTACTATGTAAACTAAAAGACAATAAATCAGAAATTATTGTAAACCTTTTTTTACTGATCGCAGCCCTATTTCTTTCGTCATTGTCACGTTGTGATTCACACCACAGCGCACAACAAAATTTGGCCACTGCATTTAACCCATCACCAAAGTGAGCAATGGGCAGCTTTTAGCTTTACCCGAGGAGCAAGGCACCTCCGAGGTAATTTGGTGGTAGAGGGATTCAAACAGGGGGCCTTGCGGACCAAAGTCCGCTTCCTTACCCACTAGGCCACCAACTGCCCAACTAATTGCATAAAGTTGTTCCCCCTTAAACAGATCACATTCTCACCTATACTTCCATCATCCACTTTCATTCACTTAACCGGGATTCAAATTTGCCCAGGAGGTTTCACACCAGAGACAGAGACATTGTCTCTGGGCCAAAGTGAAGGCTAAACTTTACTTTGTTTGAATTTTGAATTGAATTATGTATTTTCATGGTATTTTATTTTGTTTATGTTATGCAGGTTGTAAAAAAAAAATCCAAAACAGTTTATTTGATATATTAAAACAGTTTACAATCACTCTAATACGGGACTTTTAGGTCACATTATTAAAAGATATATTTTTTATTAATATATAAAGATAAAATAAATCTTTAAATCTAGGTTTTTTGTTGTCGTCATCAAAAGCCAAGCCGTCACACTTACTCTTACTCTACAGCATTCTATGCTTGGCCAACACAGGTCATTTTACTTTACTAGAGTTTTTGAATTCCCCAGACTGACCCTTTAACTAAAGCGTATTACTTGTAAAAGAAAAAGAAGAAAAAACACACGTGTGATTGAATAGGATTTATGTGCTTTGTTAAATGGTGATATGTGCAGAAGGGCCACAATTACAGGGCAACCAGAGGGCATAAATAGGACTTAAGGAATGATAAACTCCCCCAAACCTGAAGAGAGGGTCACCACATGAATTTGGGGTTTTCATAAATATACAGAATAAATAAGAGAGGGCCCCAGGTTTTCCACTGAGCAAACCTGTGTTGAGTTTCAAACCACACATACCTAAGGAAGTCAGCAATGTCTCTCTTTTATTGTGTGGGGAGTCTTCACGAACCGAGGACCACCCCCTCCGAACCCCTCACTCAGACCATACCAACAGACAGGAACTCGATAGGAAACGTGAGATGGACAGTCCGGCGGACATTATACATCACTTCACATCAAACAAAGCTGAGTATTGCTGCTGTCATGAAGATGAGGGGGGGCGAGAAGGAGGAGGAAAAGGAGGAGGACACAGTCCATAAACCCTTCATCTTTCTACACCCTTGGGAAGACGCATAGATTGCCAAAGTTGGAGCAGCGATAGTCCGGCTCCTGGGCCCCCACCGTTCCAGTGACCAGGCTATAAAAATCCACCCGTAATGGTGCCGAGTGACACCAAAGGGAAACACAGTTAATCGTGGTGGTGTGTGAGGTCAGTACAAAGCTATTTAAACAGACGACAGTGGTGAGCGTTGGGCCACCATCAAAGACCTTTATGAGCAAATATATTCACACCACGTGAACCTTTTAATGCACAGACATTAAAGCTCTTCGGAGTTTTCCCTCACGTCTCTGTAATAAGATTCCTTTTATTATGATTTCTGCTCTCACCACTGGTGGTTACGGTCGAGGTGAGGCCTGGGTTTTGACTCAGGAACCAGTTCCAGTCTCACAACATGGCTCCTACTTTACTTCCACTGAGTTCATATCATCTGCATGCAGAGAATATATAATTGAGGTCTGTCACAAAAAGGTTTACGGGGTGACAGTGGTCGCTCTGAGCATAGCACCTTCCCGACTCACATAACTTCCAGCAGGATGGCTGAAAGTGTCATGGAGACTGCTGTCCTGATGATGAACGAAGGAATGACTGAATGTAGGTTTTAGCAAATTTTGACATGGAAGAGTCATTGATGTCAGTGTTGTCGTTATCAAGTTTTTCAGATTTTAACAACAATCATTTTGATCTCATATCTGACTGCCCAGTCACGTATAAAGTCGAAATCTCATGAGCTTGATTTTGGATTTACTGTCAACCAGCCACTAGGGTGCACAAGCCAGTGTGTGCCAGGAGAGCTGGAGGTGGAGGAGTTAAAGATGCTGAGGTTCTCTTTAGGAGAGACAAGGATGGACAGGATCAGGAATGAGGTGATTAGAGGGACAACACAGACAG
>JAFBJS010013788.1:91485-122614 GCA_016785265.1 Paraplagusia blochii
GGATACATTGGTAGAAGAATTATCCTAGAGATGGAGCTACCAGGTAGGAGACAAAGAGGAGATTGATGGATGCAGTGAGGGAGGACATGGAGGTAGTTGGAGTTAGAGAAGATATAGAGGACAGGGGGAGATGGAAAACATTGTGGTGACGTATAGGGTCACTGTGGCAGCCCTTACATAAGGGACAAGTCAAAGGGGGGGAAGTACATGAAGTATCTGTAATGTATATATTTAGCCTGTAACAGAAGGCAAGCACTAGAGGTTTCTGGTACCAATCCCTCCAACTTTGACTGCAAAATATCAGAGAATTTAAATTTTAATAAACTAGAAGGAAAATATCAAATGTTGTATTGTATTGTTGTATCAAAAGTAAAGGTTGTCAATAGGCAGATTTATAAAAAACTTAATCTCAGGGTGAACAGAATAAATGAAGAATGTATTCTTTATTTGAACGTTGTCCTGTTCCATGTGCGATGTTTGGCTCCTAGAGCTGCTAGAACTGAAAAAAAAAGGAGTGAATCTCTGAGAGCTTTGCTCTGCACCATGTGTCAAGTCCTTCACATTACCTGGCATTCATTGTGAAGTGCTTTTAAGAACCATAAAAATATTCGTTTCAACCCAGACCTGTTTTCCAATAAAGTCTCCAAACACATAAAAGAGGTTTTGCTTTTCATTTATTTTTATTTAAGGGAACTTTGAAATGTAAATGTTTGTTTCCTTGCAAATAAAAAATTAAGAGACGCCATTTTCAGAGAGAGAGATTTGAGGTGAATGATGAATTCTAGCCATTTTACATCATCCCTAACATAAACATCTAGGCACTCAGTGCACGTCTTTTTGTGCTGTTAAATGAGTGTACTTTGGCAGGCCGCAGTGTGCATACACTGATGCTTTGCGTCTCTCGCTGAAGTCCTTCATGGCTCACAGCTCTTGAGGCTTGTAGGAGACTGGCATCTTTACAGTGGCCAAAAATGTGGCCATATTTGTGTGTCAAATGACAGCCTTGGCCCTGTAACAGTGGCCACTGTGGTTGACTCTACATTTACATTCATGGCTGCAGCGATCAAGGACGTTACTAACAAGTTCTCTTGATGAACTGCAGCTTTTATGGGACATAATGTTTGAACTGAACCCTTTTACAGTATTTTGTAAGTAGTACGTTTAGTTTCTTTCTTAGGTACATTAAAAAAAAACACACACAGTTGATCACAGTGCTGTACAAACAGTGAACAGACCAGTGACCACGAGATTCATCAAGTGAAAACATACTGAATTATGTGAAATTTAGCCTGAGCCGCAAGAGATGCTGTAGACGTGTAGACGTGTTTAAAGTTCTGGATAGTCAGTATATTTTAATGGACTTTATTCCTAAGTCTGGAATCAACTATCCAGGAAGGTCTTTAGGCCCTCGTCCTAGAGCACGCGTCTCAAACTCAGATAAGTTGAGGGACACCCACTATCATTTTTCCGAGGGGCTGCTTCAGTTTTCTGTTCAATGCAAAAGAAAAAATCAAATTGAAAAATCAGTTTCCTATAGATTCTGTGTAATACAACACTGAACCAGTAGGAGACTGTGGATCAGGGTTTGGAGAACTGTAGGATTTACCATAAAAAGTGGAGAACAAATGTGGAGAAATAATATTTATATAAAATTTTATAAATTCAACCTTCACATCAAGGTAGGGGCCACAAAATATTGTTTCACCGGCCGCAAATGGCCCATGGGCCACGAGTTTGAGGCCCCTGACCTAGAGCAGTTTCTGGTTATGTCGCCATCTTCCATTCATTTATCAAGAAACTCTAGCGCCATCATTACGACGTACAGTATTGAAAAAAAATTGTATGGTAAGTTGGTAAGCAAAGAGGATGAACACATGGTCACGCAACCAAATACGTAGAGAATGGCTTTGGTTCTATAATCTGTTATACACTGGGCTATGCTACGTTCCCCTTCCACTGTTTTGTGACTGACTCTGATAATTCTACGCCCTAGATCAGGGATGTTGAACTCAATTTGACAGTGTGCCACAATTAAAAACTGGCCTGAAATCCTTGGCCAGACTAAATATTTATTGGGGCTCCTACCAAGATATCGCTGGGACCCCCACCCCTTCAGTGCCCACACCAAAAAAAAATTTTGACCAGGCCCCCTAGTGGCCAAAGCCCCAAGCAACCACGTGGCTTGCGTATCTTCAGTGCCACCCCTGATTAGATGTTGATTTTTGGGAACATTAAATTTGGATCAGCCGCTTAATATTGTCAACACGCGAGTATTTGTATTAGAAATAAAACACACATCAGTGTTTTTTGCCTTTATATGTTTAATGTTTTAATGTGTTTTACAGACCTGCAATAAAAAAACAACAAAATGTCTGTGGTATAACAAAGACCATGCATCACTAATATTACAAATCCTGCCAGAATATACGGGCTATACACTGGTGGGCCAACTCTAGTACATATGTGATATGAGCCTGCGGGCCATATTTGGCCCACAGGCCTGAGTTTGACACCTGTGTTCTAGATTATATGTTATGTAGTATATGTTACCACAGCGTGGGTGAAGGTCGGTGATATAGGTACTCATGGTGCATATTGAGAAATCGATTATTCTCTTAACACTTGGAACAAGTGATATAAAAACATTTTTTAAATCTAAAATTAAATTAGCTTATAGTAAGTATGAGCAGTTCTACCGCTTTAAGATATTCTGCCTATTGCTCTCAGGGCTGTACTTTTGTCTAGGTGGAAGGACGCCACATTCCTTAGGACAATTATGGTCACATTATTTCAGAAATTGTGAAACAGTTATTATTCCCACTGTAGAGAACGTAGTCTCATATAATATATTGTTGAAATAACATGTCATGCGCCAAGTGCCAGTTCTATTGCCATTAATGGCCAAGAGATATGAAAATCATAAGAATTTAACCACAGCAAGTATTGAATAAAAGTATTCACTGTCGGCAGTAACTGCAAATATACAAGGTTTTACAACATAATGTGCATCACAGTCATTTCAAATACCCAAAACAAACATGAAATATTGAGACATTTTTACGGCACAAGTACAGACGTCAAATTCAACAAGGTTGACGTGTCCACCATGCCAACTGTTCCGTAGACCAAGTCCAAATCGATTACGAAGTCTGGAGAAGGACTCTAACTGCATGTTGTTTATTAGGATCCACTCGGAATACAAGCCAAACCTTCATGAGAAGTGACAGTGTATGAGACGGTTGGACAGAATTACGTCTGATATATTCTGGGAGAATAACTGTGATCAAGGCGGAAAAAGGCATTTTCATCACTTCTATCTGTCTCATTTCTTTTTTTGGTTTTATTTCCTTCAGCTATTTGGCAGTAACCACCGCCATGATTATATGACTTTGGCAGTAAACCACCGATCAAGTTACTACAAATATTATTGACTTTAAGACTTGGGACTTTGTTTGTGTAGAGACTGTCATTTGTTTATTCTACTGGTTTATTTTCACAGCTGGAGTAATTTGGTATGGCAAAAAATATCATCTGAGGTTTTTGGAATCTTCTGTTTATTCAGTCAATCTGCATTCAGTCCGTTTCCTTGTGCGTTTTCTTTTCCGTTTATAAAAATCTTCAAAAATGATTATGTGATGTAAAAAACGACAGCTAATTTCAGAATTTAGTTTAAAAGTTAAGGGGTAAAAGCATAGTCAGAGGACTCTCCTCTCTTCTCCTCCAGGTTCTCTGACATCTGACTTCTTTTGTCAGTTGGTGGCCTAGTGGTTAAGGAAACAGACTTGGGCCCGCAAGGCCCCCGGTTCGAATTCCCTTACCGCCAAATAACCACTGAGGTGCCCCCCTCCTCACTACGGTGATGGGTTAAATGGAGAAGCAAAATTTCCCAACTTGGGATGAACTATAATTTATCTTATTTTTATTTAAGTAAGTCGTCACCAATTGCAACTATTTTACAAGATAAAAGCCCATCTATTTATGTAGCTACATTTCAAACCTTTTGTATTTTTCCCATAAACATTAATCCAAGTACACAAATAAATGTTCCTTTAAAAAACAGGATAAGTGTCTAGGTAAGACCTGGGCAATCTAAGGCCCGGGGACCGAATGCGGCCCGTTTGGCGTTTTAATACGGCCCACCAAACTTGTCCAAATTGTACTGTTAATTTATATACTGAAGTGGTTGTCCTTCTACCTTTTCACGTGCAAAGCCAGCATTTTCCCAAAAGATGGTCTCAAAGATGCTTAAGACATTTTGCCTTTATTCAATACTTTACTCATCATTTATCTTAGTTCAAGGAAACACTCGATCTTTCTGATCCTGTCCTGGCCCGTGACTTAAATCTTAGTACCACTTGTGGCCCATGAGTCAAAATAATTGCCCAGGCGTGGTTGTCCCTTTCACATTCTATTGTCACACTTACAATTTTGCTAAGTTCTTTCAGTTTAAAAGCATTAATTTCAGTTTATTTTTTAGGGTATTCCTGTCTTACATCTACAACTTTAAAGGTCTACAAGTAATGTAACCTCTGTTTTTTTTTTGTTTTTTCAGCAGACCTGCTGTCAAACCTCGTGCAGAAGTGCACAACAGGCCGGGCTCCGTAATGCTGAGGAACAAGCAGCAGGTATTTGTTAGTCAATCAACCTTTGAATTAAGCTACAGGCCGAGGTTGTGTTCAGGAGCAGCAGGGCTGTTTTGACTAAGGCAGATCAGCCAGGGCCCGCTCGTGGAGACTCCGTGCATTTGTGAAAGATTAGCCACCCAGTCCTGATGTACTGAGCTCAGGTCAGACAGAGTGCAGGGCTCGGACACAGGGCCAGTTTCAGGCTATCTCTCCCATCTGCAGCTCTCACACAGCATATCAGCCAGTCTGCGTACATAAGACACACTGAATAATGTGATTAAAGGTTTTTGGAGCAGGGTCTGGAGTTAGTTGTGTGTGGGAGCAGAGAGGGTAACAGAAGTTGCTTCAACAGGAAGCAGCATTACCCACTTTGACTGACAGTCACTAAGGTCATGCCACGGATGCACTTACAACATATTCAGATTGTTATTGTAACAACATGCAGATCAAGATCGACCTTCGTAGGCTATCGGCTTAAGTTTCCTTCTCTGTGTTCCATATGTTTGGATTTCTGTGTCTGCACTAGGGGTGTCTTCCATATGTGAAGATACTCAGTCAGAGCATTTAAGCATGACCAAGAAATAACAATAGCCCACGTGTTCTGGGCCAATCAATTGCAAAAAAAAAGCGAATTAAAAGCAAATGTGAAGAAACAATAAAATAATTTGTCAGGGGAGAAAAGTTCAGATAAATTCTGCAAAGCATTTTCCAATTGGCTGAGGCTTTTGCGCACTTGGCCAAGTGCTCAGCACCTGGTTGTCGCTGCTCTAACGCTCCCTAATTTATTTCTCCTCCCAAACACATGCTTATAAGGTCACTGTCTGAGTGAAAGCGCCTGATTGTGCATTTAATCGAGATTAGTCAGCATATGCCGTGAGCTAACTTTTATAATTAAAGTTAAACAAACTTAAAAAATGAGGCAAGAAATAAATCTTCAACCCCCAACCCTGTCACTGACCACTGGTTCTGTAACTCAAGTTTCGATGAGGTTATACTGGGACAAAAGGAAAACAAACATCCCTAACTCCTTTTAACATAATTTAACATGATTACGCCACAATAATAATTTTTATTATATATATTTATATATATATACACAGAATACACATACATACACACTCACACACAGAGTTGGACGACATTTTGTTAGGCCATTTATCAAAGCTTTCACAAATGAAGAGTGCATTCTGAGCAGTGGTGGCCTGTGAGGGCCATCAAAGCCTTCTCTAATGCCTAAACATACTCAGAAAAACACTTTTATTCATAAATATTTTTAAATAAAATTGTATTTTTTTATAAATTTAAAAAGAGTACATTTAAAAAGTTAGTGTTGGTGTCAGGTTCCATGAAATCTGCCAGAACCTTCAGAATCAAAAGTGAAGGCTGTGCCCTCTGTGAGTGAATGGACACAGCCTGTTCAGTTTATAGCGCTCACACCAATCATCTTGCCAGATTGCGACGCCAGGGCCATCTAGCTGGCCCTACGTAGCAGGCATTGTGTACATGATTGGCTAAGCTCTCCTGGGACTCTGACAACGTCATCTTGTTTGATTTTCCCAGACTGAAAAAAGACTGTATTGTATTGTATGGCTGATTTTGAAGGGAAAAGTTCCACTGATCTGAGTGAGGGTATGGGGCAACTTTACACATTGGCATGTTTGGCTGTAACCTGTGTCCATTGCCTTTGTTGAACATGTATAAAAACGTACGGCAGATTTGAAACGCAAAGATAAATTGTTCGACATGGTCACTGGTGTCACACTGATGTTGTTATGAGGCGTATTAATTTGGCATCACAAAACTATGACGTCACTGAAGGCCTACAGTTGAAAAGCACGGCCCGCTACAGGTTCTTAGGCTATCACTCAGGAGAGTATGGATCTATTTATCACACTCTTCACTCACCCATGCATGCCGTAGTTCAGATTTAAAAAGCCAAAAATGTCCATTACGTTCAATGCTGGCAAACAGTAAAACAAAAGGAGACAAAACAAACTCTCAAGCCCTTTCAAAATAAATGGCTTTCCACCAAACTTTTCCCTCTGAAAAGAAAATTCCTGGAAAATACCGACATCAAATTTAACTGCTTCACTTTTAAATGCCTTTCTGTGTGGAATATGTAAACTGGACACATTCTACAAGGAAAGAGAAGATAACAGATGTCTCCGCTGTTTCCAGAGAAAACTGGGCAAAGCAACAGACTCATCTGTGCGATGCGGTTTTCAGCTCCGCTGAGTGAAATCAAGCCGACATCTGCGGATGACAGCGACATCGCTACAGCAGCCCAAAAGGAGCCAAAGTCATCTAAGCGTTAACTCGACTCGACTCCCGGTATGGCAGCAAGTCTGTCAAAAACCATTAGACAAAGACATGGACAAGTGACAGGACAGAAAGAGGAAAAGTAAATAAATGATTTTCAGATTAGCAGATAATAAAAAGTGGAACATGACTCAGCAGGGCTCACAGAAATGTTGCTGGAATCCCCTCCAGGTACCAATATTGTTGTAGTTAAGTCAATTACAATGTAATGGGCTGTGTGGATATGCTGATCCACAGCAGGCTCCAGAGAAGAAAATAAGGAAGGAGAAAAAAAGCCTTTGTAAAACAATACAAGTGGTATTGACTTGTTTTCTGTTTTAGTACTTCGGGGAGTTCTCATACACAAGAAATTCCCACAGTATGAAAACAAATCCATGCACTCAGCGACAGCACATCATGGGAAATTGCGTCTTCCTATCACATGCACCATCTCGCCGCTCTGTTATTGAGCCGCGTCTTCCTTTTAAACACAACTGTCTGTAAGGAGTCTGTAAAAGCAACCCTGAGCAATACAGATCACAGCGCTGGCACGGAGCCTCTACACTTTATTAACATCCAGACTCAGCCTGGCAAAGCTCCACACGGCTTAGAGTTACAAGCACTGACTGGAAGAGGGCACAGGCATCCCTTCCCCAAAATCCTCCACTTCCTCCGCTCACGCAGCAGTGTGTTGTCCAGATGTGCTACTTAAAAAGGAAACTCTCTGACCAAACATTAGTCCACCTGTGCCTCACTGTGCCTGCCTGTTTGCTGACTCTGGATGACCAGAGTTGTTTCGCTCTCTGCAGTATTGAAATCTAAGAGCTCTTGACTTCCAGCCATGCATAAGCTACTATAAATTTAGAATTTAAAGAAATCTCTTGCCAATGCTTTGAACGGCTCCTGTGAAATATATATATCAGTACATGGTGTTTGATGAAACTTTGTATCTGGAACAAGCATTGTGTACCGAACTATAACTGCCAACTCAGCGCGCACGTGTGAATATCTGTATCTAAATCAAGGGGAATCTGGAAGTCGGCAGTCACGCTACGGACGATGATTGATGTGAACACATTCTCACAAAATAGCAAAAAAAAAAAACAAGTGTGAGATTTCAATCAAATCACACCAATGGAGAAACCCGATAAAATCATTCCTTGAGACGTGGTTAAAATTTAATGAAATGCAATAAAAACAAAAGCCTGAAATTTGGTGATCAGGCCAAAGTAAAGAGGTAAAAACGGAGTGTTTAATGGCTGACATGGAAGAGAAAGCACTGGAAATGTGTTTTGTGGTCAGGTAATACTAAAAGGTAAACTGTGCTGTTTAAAGCAAGGGGCTCAAAATACAACAGCTGTTATAGCATTGAGTATTAGGTATCAGACGTCAAGTGGTGAGTAAGTTAAACATGAATGTTTCTGTAGCTGGAATGTTTGACTGGCCTGCCTGCAGTCCTGGTCCACTGCCCACTTAGCACGTTTGGCTCATCATCACACAGAAGATATGTTGACCATTAACTGTTGAGTTCTTTATACTGATACAGCAAGAATTGACTAAGACTTGTGGGATAAGAGTAATTTAGAGATCATCTAGACCCGTGTCTTCATCACTCCCACACAGGCTTGTAGGAAATGACTTATTTTTTCTTTTCCTTTTGTCTTGTCCCTTTTTCCGGGGTTGCCACAGCAAGTCAACAATTTCCTGTCTCCCCCTGTCCTCTGTATCCTCAACTCTAACAACAACTACCTCCATGTCCTCTCTCAGTGCATCCATCAATCTCCTCTTTGTCTCCTACCTGGTAGCTCCATCTCTAGGATCATTCTTCTACCAATGTATCCACTGTCCCTCCTCTGAACATGTCCAAACCATCTCAATGTGTCTCTAGCTTTTTCTCCACACCTTCCTGCCTGTGTTGTCCCTCTAATCACCTCATTCCTGATCCTGTCCATCCTTCTCTCTCCTAAAGAGAACCTCAGCATCTTTATCTCCTCCACCTCCAGCTCTGCCTCTTGTCTTCTACCTTTTCCTAGTGTCCAACCGTCCTGTAAACCTTTAACTTCACCTTAGCAGACACTCTTCTACTCTCCACTACTCTTCCACTCTTCTTGGCATTGGAAATTATTTGAACAGTGGGAAATTGTTTGAACAATATCTGCAAAATCAGTTATTATTGAACATCTATAGTTATAAACACAAAGTAGTTTCTTTGTCAATTACTTTCTACAGTTATACAAGTTGTTCCAGTGAGTATTATGCAAGAGTAGAGTGAAGCTTTTTTCTCCAAAATGCCATCGTACATTTATGAGTGCTGAGAAGGAGATAAACTGCACTATTAGGATTCATCATTTTTTTCCACAGTCCACTGGGACAGTGCCAACCAATGGTGCATTGAGCTGACTGGCCACAGCCCCACATGGGGCAGTTCCTGGCAGAAGAAAGAGAATAAGAGAGGGAATAAAACTGTCTTTTGGCAGTTTTCTTCTTCCTTGTAATGAAGTCATTTAAAAACCCTAAGCATCATGTTTGTTCATTTATGCTGCACCACTGCATGGAAGCCCATAAAATGGTCAATTTCAGACACTGTTAAAGTTCAATTATTCATCTACTTCAACCTACAGCGGTTGAATTTTGTTTACTGACCTCCTAGCAACTGTGGCATGTTGTGAATGTTACTCACATCTAGTAGAACTAATGCAGTGATTGTGTCTGGTGGAAAACAAGCAACAGCAGCCCCTGCCCCCGCCCCCCTCGCGACTGACTCAGATGACCAAAATGTCCAATCTTAGCTCAATCACATTGTGCCCCTAATGCTTATTTATGGGGGCCTCTGAATCTCCAGTCTTCATGGACACATCTCGTCTCCTATATCTGTCTGTCCCACCAGCTGACAGCTGCTTGGACCAGGACATCAGTTCTCAGTCCACTTCTGGCAGAGGCAGGGCAGCAGAGAATGGTGGCCACAGTCAGAGTGCAGCAGATTTTTCTTTGATGAAATACATTGGTGTTGAGCCAAGAAAAGCAAGTGGCACAGCGGCCATGTAAATCAAAAGCCCACTGTTGTGCTAAGTCATACACAAAGAGGTCTGAAGGCAGAGCTGCTGCTGTCTGAAAATGCATGAGTAACAGACGCTGTAGTCGGCCCTGGAATGCCTGTCATGGTAAAAAATAATGAGGGTGAAGCAGAGAAGTCTCCGAATCCTCAGTGATACCAACACATTCCCATGATCTGGCGGCTTATTTTAGGTCTCAATGAAAATCTAGTGCGTGAAATCCTGCGAGTACTTCTCAAGGTTTGCTTCTAAAAATACGGTTTTATGATGATACATTGCCTCCAACTCTGCCAATCTTTTTCCCTGATTAAACTAAGGCCCAGAGCACATTTCTCCCTGTATTCCAGGAATATTTCGACACTTCGTCAAACCAAATCATATTTTAGCTATGTTACTGTTTGGATTTCATTGGCCTTAGCAGAGCCAGGATGCCTTTGGTTACAGCAGATGCCACAGTCATACCACACTGGTCAGAGAAGAATAAAACCTCTGACCTGACTGACACTGACCATAGAGAGACAGAGAAGAAAATGACACTGAAATTCTAGTCTTGATTAAGCAAATTCAGATAACATGAGATAAGATAATTGAGCCTGAGCTAACACAATGTATCATAAATCTTCTTCTCTTTTTCTTCCAACCATAGTGGAGATGATGCAACACTGGCTTCTTCTCTGTTATTTATCTCTATTTCCACAAACGTCATGTCTATTCCTAGCCAACATTGATTGAGGTGATTCAAACGGGCAGATGCCAGACAAAGGGAGTTCTCTCCCTCCGCCTCTCCAACGGCTGTGACTCAGGAAGTGCCCTGATCTCATTACCCAGCATTTTCTCCTAAAGTCCTCAGCCAGACAGAGGTTTTACTGGAATATCACTGCAGAATCATCACTGGCTCCTCGCTTTATGAATCAGTGGAACATGCTGCAAACATTACACCCAGAAACACCTTTCCCAGGCAGGACTTGCACATTTGGCCATAACTTCGTGCTGAGCTCATGCAAGATGCAAAAGACGTGGGCTGAGCGTCGCTCTCAGTGGACGGGAATGTATTGAGTGATGAAAACACTTCACGCAGGAGTACCGCCATTACTGCAGGACAGTGAGTCTGCAGTGAATCAACATGCCCACACGTAGGTCACACCACAAGAGATGATGATACATGCGATTAATCAACCGAAGTGTTTGCTAAATATCTGCTCTTAAAAGGTTTTCTGTATGAGAACTTGGAAAAAAGTCAAATTCACATTCGCACATTTATTTTTTCAAAAACTGGATTTAATCTAGTCAGCAGTGGTGGCCTAGTGGTTAAGGAAGCGGTCTTGGGTCCGCTAGGCTTCAGGTTCGAATCCACCAGCTGAATCCACATGCTCTGAGCATCCCGACCCACATAACTTCTTGTGGGCTCACTACCCACAGGTGGCTTCAGCTGCCCCTGCGACCCAGTAACGAAAAAAAATGAATGGATTTAATCTAGCAAAAATAAATAAATAATATAAAATACAAGCATAGCACCTTCCCGAACTACATAAACTACCAATGGGCTCACCACCCACAGGGAGGCTCACAGTGCAGTGTGCAGTGTGATTTGGGTGGCAGTCATGGAGACTGCAGTCCCTAAGACTGTGTCACCGATAAGCAAAGATTAAGGAATGAATGAATAAAATAACAAATTATCAGATTAAGTTAATTAAACATGTAATAGTTTGTATTTATTTCCAACTACATCCTTTAGCTTTTAATCCTGATTAAGCACAAAATACTTAACCAGCATTTTTTCGCCGCTACTGTTGTTCTTACACAAATGTTTGGCTCATGTGTTTGCAAAAACATCCAAAGCCCATTTATCTCTTCCTGCTCCTATTATCAAATCTTATCTGGAATTTAACAGCAGAGTTGACAAAATACCAGGAAGAAACCCTCGATTATTAATGCAGTTGTCCTGTCAAGGATTAAAGCCGTGACACAGAGGAAATATTAAACACAGACTCTGAAAATATGACATCTGTTATTTCTGTTTTTTCAAGCTTTCAGATTTCAAGCCAACACATTAACAAAGCCTCTGGCTTAATCTATTGAGGAAATATATCTATATTTCACGGAGGAAATATTTTGGCATCCTCAGACAGATCCTTGATCTTCTGCAATTCAAAATAAAATATGCAAGACGACCACAAAAAAAAACATTCAACAAAGAATCAATGATTTACGAGGAGATCTGTCACCACACACCCACCCACCCACAATAAAATGGCGTTATAATGTCATAATGACAGTAGAAATAAACAATGTTGTCTGTGTTTGCATCAAAGCCAAACATAAGACAATTATAAGCAGGAAAACCACAGGAATTTAAGATTCTTGACATGTCAGCTGAACACCACACCTATCTGAGAATTGTAAAAATATTTAACTTCACCTGACCCCACCTTCTACGTCCTATTTGGGAGGCTTTAATGTATGGGATATTCATCCAAAGTGTGTAAGTTTTAAGATTAATTAGGGACCTCTTAAATTATGTAAATAACAAAGACATTCCTCTAAATCACAAGTGTAAAACTCAGGCCCAGGGGCCAAATCTGTCCCGCAGTGTAATTATATATGGCCCACTAAATCATATCAAATATATACTATAGTGGGCCCACCACTACAGTAGGATCTGGAGTATTAGTGATACAAGGTTTTTGTTGCACAGACATTTAGTTTTTTTGTTGTAGGTTGTGCATTTAAAAGAATCTGGAAAGGCTATAGATAAAGGCAAATACCAATGATGTGCGTTTCATTTCAGATTTATTGTTGATTATATCACGCAGGCGTTCCAGATTCAATGTTCCCAAAAAACAACATTTAATCAGGGGCAGCAATTGAGGACAGGCAAGTCAGGCAGTTGCTTGGGGCTACGACCACTAGGGGGCATGGTCAAAAAATATTTTTTTGCTTTGGGCATTGATAATGGGGCCCCTGTGATATGTTGTTAGGGGCCCTAAGAGACTGTAGCACCGCCCCTGCAATATCTGGAGAAGGGGAAATATTCATAGATAATTTTTCAATTAATATTCTGTCTCGCCCAGGACTTCATGACAGTTTTTAATAGTGGACAACTGTGAAATTGAGTCACACGTGCTTTAAATCTACATAAGTCTATACCAAAGCATCTCAGCTACATTGCAATAAAATAAATTTAGCTAATAACAAAAGGGAAGCAGGTGACCAGGTCTAGCAGGTTCAAGAATAATGGACATTTGACAATATGCAGTAAGAGTGGCTACATTTGTGTCTGATGTACCAAGACACCAAGGATGTCTTTCAAGACATTTTATTCAGGCTGAAAGAAAACAGACAAATGCCGACACGTATCAGAAAGAAACCCTGTGAGATCGTAGCACACTCTTGGCATCGTCATCACCCGCAGCCAGGAGAAACGTTAGAAAGGTATCAAGTGGTGCTGGAGTACACACTTCCTCCAAAACTGATATTTCTTTTTCTAGAGGCCTCTGGTGTTTTTCTTTGGAAGCTAAATATGTTTTTTTTTTCTTTTCTGGTGGGCACTTGAATTTTTAGCACATCACAGCTGCTGTTCTGCTCGCTGAGCACAATACAGGTTCTTTTAATAAAGCTAAAGTACAGCTTACTAGTAATTAAAGATGTCTGAAATTATCCAACGACTGATTATACAGGCTTAATATTAGCATAGTGTGTAATATCTGTTATATATTAAGAATCGTTATCAGCGTTAATGAAAACCAGGTCATGCAGTGCCAGGGTGTTGCTAAAATAATGTGTGCTCTAAAGATATTTTGGGGGGATAAATGGCTACACGGGAACCTAAAGAGGGCAGTGTTGCAGCTTATTTAATATAATATTCATAAAATGTTTTGCACAGACAAACAAACAAATATTCCCAGGTTTATACTGGTATTGGTTGATATCGCAATTGGAAATGAAGTGTCTGGACAATATTAGCATATCCATCGCCAAAAAGTTAATATTTGACATTCCTACTCGAAGCAGAGTGCAAAGGGGAGTTTTTTTAAAAGCATCTTTTTTATATCCATTCTTTCATTAAGACACTCTTCTTGTCAGTGATCTAAATCTGACCTCCTAATACACCTAAACAAACGAAGACGATAAAAATGACTCACTTTAATAACAACAATAAATCACAGCGCAGACATGCATGTTTCCAGAACTTGGACAAGCACTGGCTGCTCAGGCAATCACAGAACAGGGGATTAGATGAAGCATCACAGATGCACCACTTGTCACTGCTCTTATCATTGAGTGAGTGTTAAAATTGTAGCAATCACCGGGTAGAATAAAAGGTCAGAATCTGAGTAAAATCTTTCTCAGTGCTGTCTCACTTCCTTGAAGGGTGAATCCTACAGCTGATGTTCTCACAATGGTGATTTCCAATGTGAGTCTCATGCATGTAATTCTTGCAATGGCAGTCTAAACCCTGGCTCTGTCTCTAAATAGGAGTGCGTAACACGATCGGTCTCAAATGAGGCATGATACAAAAGACTGATGAGTGCTGAGATCACGCTCTGCTCCGTCCCCCATCAGGAGAGCACAGAAATCAGCACAGAAATGCAAACACCAACATGGATTTCAAAATAAATCACACATTTTTGTCACTGCGACATTACAGAAAAGAAATTCTTAAATGTTAGTCTGATTTTTTTTTTCAGTACATAGTTGTTGACTTGTCTTTTATGTTTTCCAGAGCAGGCTGAAAACTATTTAGATTTAAAAAGCCACAAGATACTGAAACTATAAATCATCTGCTCGACTGAGTCAGAGCTGAACAGACAGACAAGTCTGTGTGTGCGAGTCTGCATGTGTGTGTGTATCTCACTTACTTTTCACTAGTGATTATCAGTGCACCATAATCAAGAAAAACTCCACACTCTTCCTCAGTTTTATAGGAAGCAGAGTTCAAAAGCCTGACGCAGACAATAAGACGATTCATTCTGAGGATGTTGGGGATGGAGGGCTGAGAGCACGGCTCTGTGCTCCGAGAGAACTCATAAATGCTGAGACACATTTAGCCGACATATGGTTTGTGTTTGGCCAGAAGAAACAATAATCAAATCGGTTGATCTTCTTCTTGCTGCAAGGATGACTGCTAATATAAAAGTCTGTTCCGTCTAATCATAATTTAGGATGGGGCTGTAATTACCTCCGCCCTCTCACAACAACACTTTGTCTAAACAGAACAGAGCTGGCCTCTAACGCAGACACGGGGTCCGCTTTCCACTGGGAGCTGTCTCTGTGGCTGTGTGCGCCTATTTCATCTGTGTTATTAATGCTGCAATGATTGAACCTGCTCTGATAGACAGGGTAAACTTTACTGTTCGCCAACTGGAGAATTACAGCCATGGTTAACTTTATCATAAGCATTGAAACACATCATAAAATGTACAGGATGACTTTTGTCCACATCAGTGGTTCTGGTAGTGGTCTCACTCTGGGACCCATATGTTCCAATGGTCATTAAGTCGCAACTCACTTTCATAGAATTCAAACCAAGAAAATACATTTTTTAAAAAAAAAAAAAAAGAAAAAAAAAATCACTTTTAACACTCATTTTATTCAGCAGAGTGTGCCTTTCAAAATAAGAGATTTTCTGAAAAACAACAAAAAAAAAGAATGCCATTAATAAAGAATTAAACATTTAAATTTACCACATCACTGGAAAAAACTGGGATAATCAGGACTAGGATGACCAGGAGTATGATGCCCAGGATTATAACCTCGTATAACTACGGACTTTATAACAGCTCCTGGAATTTCAACTTTTTTTTTTCCAACTGTGTGGTACCATTGTACTTTTTATTTTATTGAATTGTCATGCTCTGGTAACATCCATTGCACTGGCTGTCCATCCAGGGAGTCGATGGACAGACTGTGGTTCTCCCTCTGTAGTCCTTCTTAAGGTTTCTACCAGTTTTCTTTTCCCTGTTAAAAGGGTTTTTTCCCTCTGTAGTTTTTCCTTACCCTGGCTGAGGGTCTAAGGACAGAGGATGTTACCAACCCTGTAAAGCCCTATGTGGCAAATCTGATTGGTAAATGTGGGCTATATAAATAAAAGTTGATTGATTGATGCTCAACAGCAAATTCACCTTATTTAGCTGATTTTTGACCAGCTGCTCAAGACCCATTCAGAACAGGTCCACGACCCAATTTTTGGGTCGAGACCCACCAGTTCATAACCACTGGTTTGACAGCCTTTACACATTGCACCTGATGACAGCCAAAATCACACTGATCCCCCGTGAACTCAAGTACCATGCCTTGTTAACAGCAGCACACTTGCTTGGCAACTACGTCACATCACTTCGCACAGCCTTCGTGCGCAACAGACACTTTGATTGTGCTGTTATTTACAAACTAGTACACAGATCCAAGCGAGTTCTGGGTCTAATTAGCAGACCCTAATCCACGACTGCAAACAACAGAGCTCTGAGTGCAAATAGACGGAACGGCACTTCATCAAAGAAGGCTCCAGAGGAGCCAAGTAAAAACAGCATCATTTCAGAATTACAGACTTTTTATTATCCTCCAGTGTAACACTAAAAGGTCAAATTTTTACCAGAATGAAACAGTTGCCGTAAAAGTGAATTAATTGCAGTTATAATTCTGTTCTCTGAAAAGGATTAAACTGACTATGTTACTTATGTTCCACAAGCTCCTCTCACAGTGAAGTATTTTTAAAAGAGGACAAATCATCATAAGTGAGTCTAGGACGCAAAGGAGGATGTTGTGGACAAAAATGGTAATAATTGGAAACATGAATGAATGCTATGAATTTCAATAATGAAAACAATGTGGTTTCTGCATTATAATAACTGAGACCGGATTCAAATGTGAAAGGATGAATCAGCGCATATGGATACAGACCAAACAGGAATGTACTTATATGACTTTACAATGAAATCAGTGTGGATGTAAATAAAAATAACAAAATTTAGAAATTTATTCATTATTATATATATGAATTTTAAAAGTAGACCTTGAGTAGACTTCAAAATGAGGTTTAGATGTTTAAATTCTTTAATAAGAAACCTCTCTAAACCTGAATTTTATTTTGCAGATGAAGATTGCAATGCCCAGAACCAAAGACATAACCACAGCTTTGAATTTGAATTCTGTCTTTAACAAGAGGTACCGTGTCTCAAAACAACCACATGTTTGATTCTTAGATTTAAAAAAAAAAGTGTCCAATGTCCAGATTTTGCATTTTTCATCTGTTTCCTTTAAATGAAGACACTCGAGCTGCATGGACACGTTTATCTTTGAAGTCATCCATGTCATATATTAAAAATACATTTCTCCTTGTTTTTTTTTAATTCAATCGCATCTGAACCTAACGATCATCGTCAGTGACGTTAACGAATAACCGTATATCCATCAAGTGTAACGTGATCACGGAACATCAGCATCTCTTAAATCAGGACTTACCTTGCACCGGTGGCAGAGGGAAGCAAGAACGTGGGGCTTTGGCCGCATTCAGTCGCTTGTTACTGGGGCTGGAACCGTTCATTTGCGCCGGGATGTCATGGAGGCTCCGGGAAATCTGAGATCCAAAAGCAGAGCTGTTCCGACGCGCACACGCGTCCGCCTTGGCGCCTCCGTACACGGAGAGTGTCACGCCGGTAAAGTCCGTAAATGCAGGGGTCTGACAGTGGCTGACCATCGTGGAAAGGTTTTGCATCGATCACTTTGCGTTCCCATGCAGTGTCCAGCCGCCGCGAACTCACACTATACCTGCAGGGGGAAAGGAGAAGAACCGCGAACAAGGATGTCAGCGGTGCCGTCAGTCAATTAGACGCGTTTTGCCGCAAAGATGCGCTCAATCAAGGGTGATTGTCAACATGAGTGAAACGACAGATTCTTCCCAGAAAACACCCACCTTGTCGGGCAGACCTGTGAGGAACAGACCGCATCCAATCGTGAGCAATATCATGTTTAACAAAGTGGAGGGGGAAGAATTTGCAATCCACATCGGCAGCATCATTTCCACTGAGGATCAATCAGAATCAATGATTCACTCCCTCTCTCTCTTTCTCTCCCTCTCTCTCCCCCCGATTTCACCAAGAAAGCGCAAACGTTCTGTATTCTGTGTTAAGGAGAACCAATGAAGACTGAGTCAGAGTTCCTGTGGGAGGACAGAATCTGCATGAAAACCTCTACGACGTCGTAAATCTGAGCTGGGACGTAAAGTTGGGGAAATCCTCCTGTGCGTCTTTGACCCCATACGCTCTCTTGAGTAATGAACCAAGCTAGGCAGTGCAAAAACCCTGGGTCTGGGCCCAAAACTGGTTCAAATTAGTCTCTCAAAATATTTATGGCTACATACGACGATTGTTGTTTTATTTCCATTAAATATAGAATTGAATACTATGGGTTTCTCAACTATCAGAAAAAATATGTATATCACTCTTTTACCATAAATACGTATTTTAGGAATTAATACGTAGGAATAAGAATTTCCCCAAACAAACAAAAAAAATTAACATGCAGACTTGGGACCACAAGGCAGTGGCCTAATGGTTAAGGGAGTGGACTTGGGTCCACAAGGTCCCCGGTTCGAATCCCATTACCGCTGAAATACCCTGAGCGTGGTAACGTTCCCACACACTGCTCCCTGGGCGCACATGCCCACTGCTCACTTTGATGATGGGTTAAATGCAGAGGCGAAATTTCGTTGTGCAAATAATTTAATCTAATAAGTTTCGAATGCAACACCTGCCATGTTGCTACAGAAGTTCTCCAACCATATCATCCCAACCCACATGACATCCAGTGGACTAGCCACCCACCGTAGGGCCCACAGCATGGTGCGGTGTGATTTGTGCAGCAATCGTGGAGATTGTTGCCCCTGCAGTCTGGCTATGCGTACCGTTATGCAGAAAAAGGCAATGGAATGAACAACTTACGGAAGTGGTTTTGAAAAAAATTGCTGCAATGTTATCCAAACCCTAGAAAGGGAGTTCATCCTGGCTTTACAGAAACACCTTGTATCACAGAGGAGCTTCACAGGGTGGCTTTTAGAACCTGCTCAAAGACATCAAGATAAGGGAACGAAGGATGCAATTCAGAAGGACACCTGTTGTAAAGACATAGAACTCTATAGACGTAACTTCTAAATGTGATGAAGGCAAGAATGTATAAATACTCATGTCTAGGGACATCAAGCTCCCAAGCTTGGTAACTCAATTTTCTTTTTGTTCTTTGATTATATATAGATCTCATATTTGTTTTTGACCTTTATTTTTTTAATAGTTAGATTTTGTTTACATCCCATATATTTTTTTTATAATTTGATGGATTTATTGATTGGTTCATTAAATATTTAACTGTGGAATTTTGACATCCTTTTGTCTCTGTTTTGCAGAGAAAATCGTATACAAGCTTCAAGAGACAAAGCTATTTATTTATCAACAATTTTATGATTGTTTTTACCTTTTTATACATTTTAAACCCCGTTTAAGGTTAAAAGAATGCAGTTGAAAATATTTTTTTTATGTCTCAAGGTACATAAAGTCCTATAACAATATCTTTAAAAAAAAAATAAATATCTTTAAATGCTTTTGGCTACCCCAAGATGAGAAACTTTGTCGGTTACGTAACATATTTTACTACGTTTATTTACTACGTTTAAAATATTCAGTATTAGATTTCCCAAATAAAATTTTGAAACTCTCTAATAAGAGAGAACAACAAATTAATTTATGTAATATTATATTATTATTAATTATCTAAATACATATTTTTAATTTAATTGTCTCTTAATTGAAGCTTCCATACGTATATATGCAAAATATACCAAAACTATGTCAACGCTTCAGAGTAATTACCTTGTTAAACGTGTATTTCCAACGGTGAAATTGTACAGCAAGCCAGCGCAGTACAGGACGTGTATGCAAATGCTGGCCAGCATTGCCCCCTAGTGGTACGTATCTGTAGGTAACAACGCGAAATACAATACATAAAAAGAGGATTGTGTTATTCAATTATTATTCACTTTTCAATATCCTGAAAAGTAACAAAAGTGCGACCTTCTTTAAAGAATTAAATCGGTTTTTTTTTCAAATATTGTTGTTGCCATGTTATGTTGTATTGTTTTGATTATGTAATTATATGCATGCCTCTAAACCAATGAAATAGTAAATAGCAAACAAATAGTAAATAGTAAACAAAAAGCCTACATTCCTACTCATACATAGGAAACAGGAAGAGAACCCTATACCTAATAGAATATTCTAGAACATGTAAACGTCACGACGTCCGTCGTTTATGTTGGTGTCTGTTGTTTAAAACAAAGTGAAGCAAACAAAAAATAAAAAGCCTACAAAGCCTCTCTTCCTAAGAAAAACTATATAACACTAGGAAAAGTATTTATTTTACGCATCCAAACAAATGGTGCCTGAAATATTTCCTTTTTTTTATACATAACCTGTACTCTTGGGGTCGGGAAGAGAACTCTATACCTAATAGAATATTCTAGAACATGTATACGTCACGACGTCCATTACGTAGGCGTCTGTTGATGTTTAAAACAAGGGGAAACAAAACAAACCTATATGTTTACACAGTAATTTAATGTCTGATATAAAAGGGTTTTTTTTTTTAGAAAACTTAGGTTTACTTACTTCTTAAATAAATACACCATGAAGGACAGTCTTGTTAATAAGGACTTTCAAGCAAAAGTTTGACGACTGGACGTAAAGACATACATTGTCGTTGCGAGAACGTAATAACATAATTGTAAGAGTACGTGTTGACGTCATGGTCCTGGAGGCAGCGACAGTAACAAACACTAAGCGAGTGGGCGGCAACCGACATGTTACATAAAGTCACCGTGGTCGGTCGCGGAAGAAGTTACAGACAAACCGTCTGTAGCCGTTGAACCGCTGACATGTTCCTACAGAAGCTGCAGCTCTACCTGAGCTCAGCCTCCAGACTCTGTTTAATGGTGACGCTGTACACTACAGTAAATGTCCTCCATCTCTTCTCCCCAAACTTGAGCAAGAGGCTGATCCTCAAACTAGGCGAGAGTGCCACCATGACCCAGAACCAGTTGTTTAAGTATGAAGACTGGGGGCCGACCTTCCTTACCACCACCTTTGTCAAGACTGCATTCCAGCACACTTGGATGTCCCTGGAACAGGAGGCGTTTGTCGGGAAGCCAGCTCCGGACACCCCTGTGGTGACCATGGACCAGGAGAGGACCAGTCTGTTGAAGTTTCTGAGAGGTGAGTGGGTTAGTTTGTCAACACCATTAATGGTATTCTATAGTTGAACAACTGTGTTAAAGTAAATTCAGGGAAGAGAATTTTTAATGCGTGTTTGACTTCAACTTTTTCTGTACCCCAACCACTGGAACCATAAGCAGGTCATTTGTTACCATTAGTCTTCATGGTATTTTATTTTGAAAAACAATCACTTGCGTCATCTCCTCCTTTTAGTACGTGACTAAGTGTCAATGTTATTCATTTATTTGTTGAAACATAAGCAAAAAGATGTATTTAACGTTTAAGCTAAAACATTATTTACAACGTAAAATATTAATTATATAAAATATATTTTTATTTTTAGATTCATAAATGAAGAACTTTGCGCTTTGAACTTTGTGAATTTTCTTCAGACTCTCCTGACATAAAAATGTTTTAAAACTAACAAACAATACCACAAAGTATGTGTGTCAAACTCAAGGCCCAGGTGCCAAATTTGCCCTGCCGAGTTATTTTTCATGGCCTGTGGGAACTTGAAAAGTATTTTAGGTTGTCTTTGGAGCAGACTTTCTCCACCTGAAAAGTTTTTTTTTATTACACAGCAATGAACAATATTAGTTAACTGCAGCAACACATATTATTATGTGAAGTACGATACAATCTTCAATTTACAACTTGCCTTTCAAGAGAACTGTATTGCTGATGTGGTAATACCAGTAACACCATTTTGCTTGTTATATAAAAGCCTACATAAAAACACTAAGACACACTTTAGGAAATGTATATATGTAAATGTTCTGAATATGTTAATATTATTGTAATTTTTTGTTTTTATTTTACCCATATTTTCCCTTCACGCTAACAGCAGTGCTGTTTTCTACCTTCAGGCAACAGACCACTGGTGCTGAGTTTCGGGAGTTGCACCTGACCCCCGTTCATGTACAAACTTGATGAGTTCAAGCAGCTCGTCAAGGATTTCAGCGATGTAGCCGACTTTATGGTGGTCTACATTGCTGAGGCCCACTCAACAGGTGACTGCTGGCTCAGCTTTACAGTATGATCTACAATGAGTAACATCTCTTTATTGTAACGAAGGTCTATATTAAGAACATTTCTTCATCATTCTTCATTTTCCTTTGTAAATAAACTTGTTTTTTTCTCAGATGGTTGGGCCTTCAGCAACAACATTGACATCAAGCAGCACCGCACCCTGGAGGACCGGCTGTCTGCAGCACGGATCCTGATTAAGAAGGATCCACTGTGCCCCGTGGTTGTAGATGATTTGAGTGACATCACCGCAAAAAAGTATGGAGCGCTGCCAGAGAGACTGTACATGCTTCAGTCAGGGAAAGTCATCTACAAGGTGAGAACTGTACAGACTCATCTCAAACATCTTGGATCTTCTCAACCTCGTGCAGACTCAAAACGACGGCTGCTATTTCAGTCAGAAGAGACAGTCTAAGTTAAGCTAAAGCCAACAATGTGGATGCACGTATTATTAGACACGGCCAGTCACGCAAACGCATGTGGAAGAAACTCTTGACATGTCATAAGTTAAACATTAATTTCCTCTCTGTGTTTCCTGCAGGGAAAGGAAGGTCCACATGGCTACAATCCATCAGAGATGCGTGCAGTGCTGGAGAAGATGCAGTAAGACGTTGGTTCATCAGTCAAACGCCAGATATTTTACGTTAGTTGTAGTTTCTTCTTTTCCCTAAACACTGACTTCAGCTGCTGTCTGGAGCTCACTTCTGTGTTTCTTAATGACAACTACAGATTAAACCGTCGGCCTCTGTGGTTAGATGAAGTTAAACCAGTGGAAATCTTCTACACAGCAGATTAAGTTTTGTGTTTTATTTTAATGACAGGATACTTTACATTGTGTAAGTGGTGAGGTGGTGTTATGGTAAATTTTATAATTTTACTATCATTGCAGGAACAAAAATAAATATAGTTTTATTCTTTGGTACATTTAATAATTTTAATAAGAAATTAAGTTTGTAATCCGTTCTGTACTTTGACACTGAATGTTTTGGTTTTCACGCATTTGCGTTTCCTTCTGCCCATAAATACTCCAAGTGAATTCTACAGGAGGCTGCTTTAACATGAAGATTACAGGGTAAACTTAGGAAAACTGTAATTGGATGAACTGAAAAGCAGTTTTTCTCTGAATAACAGTGGAGAATTTATGATTTAAACAATATATATCTTTAATAAACTAAATAATGTGTAACTTTTGTTACCATTATTGTACCCTTGTGTAAATTTTAAAACATTGGATGTAAAAAATCGTGTCAAAATAAAGAAAAAAATACCACATGAAGGGGCTAAGTGTCTGTTGACCTTTTAACATCTACTCTCAACATGATGGTGAAGAATAGTATATGGTAAACCTTTATCTATGACTCCACTATATTACCTGATAGTAACAAAATGCTAGTCATGAATACTTTTTAAGAAGGTAACCTGGCAGTTGGTGGATTGTACCTGGAACCCTGCGGACCCAAGTTTGGTTCCGAAAACACTAAGCTGGAACAGTGTCTAAGGGAGGTGTCTCAAACTTGCGGCCCTTGGGCCATTTGTGGCCCGTGGAACGATATTTTGTGGCCTTCACCTTTGATGTGAAAGTCAAATTTATAATATTATATTTAAAATTGAATTATAATATTATAATGTGTGTTGTATTTCACAGAATCTATGGAAAACTTTTTTCTTTTGTATTTCACACATTGAAAGCTGAAGCAGCCCTTGGGTGAAATGATAGTGGTGGTGGTGGCCCCTCAGTTTATGTGAGTTTGAGACCCCTGGTCTAAGGTAATGGAAATCTAGGATGCTCGGCTCCAACTGCAGTACCTACGACCTGGCTCAGGCAAAGATGCCTGCAAAGATGGATGGGTGGATGACCCTAACGCTCCATTTGTTTTTTATAAACTCACGTGAAGCTAATGTGTATTTTGGATGAACATTTGTCTTTGTGACTACCAACATATTTGTCATAATTTGGGATTTATCAATTAACAGACATTTAGATAAAACTAACAGATTTGTCAGGTAATCAGGTAATGAACCAAAAAATAATTCAGTTAACGTTTAGAAATACTGAAATATTAAATAATTCAGAAATTAAGCCCTGAAAAAAACAGCACATTCTCAATTTACCAGCCAACAGTGTCCTCTGAAAATACTTCCAAACAGATTTATCAGCACTAAAAAAAAACTATTTGACACAGCAGGATGTACAATACAGAGGCCAGTGTTGGTACAGCTGCAGAAGCCGGGTCACTTGGTCAAAGTTGTTTTTGGCTTATCCTCAAAAAGTAAATATTTATGTGAGGAAAGTCGGCAGTGTCTGAATGATTGGACACTGAGTCAAAGTTTATGAATGAAATAGTCAAATGTCTCCGTGTTGACAATAGGAATAACCAGGTCAAAGTATTCCTGAGTATTTCTGCAGATAACACTAAGATAAGACTAAGTCTCAAGTCAGCGGTTTCTCTGTTGGACACACGGTATCAACATCCACCCACCGTTGGTTACTGTTGGTTAGAGATTGATAACAAAGGAGTGTTTTGGTTCTCATGCTTCATAGAAGGTGCAGGTCTGGTAATCATTAATGAAAATAATAAAATACATTTGTTCCTCCTTCTTTTCTATCTATTCTTCTACCAATGTATCCACTGTCCCTCCTCTGAACATGTCCAAACCATCTCAATCTGTCTTCTCTAGCTTGTTCTCCAAACCTTCCTGTGTTGTCCCTCTAATCACCTCATTCCTGATCCTGTCCATCCTTGTCTCTCCTAAAGAAAACCTCAGCATCTTTAATTCCTCCGCCTCCAGCTCTGTCTCCTGTCTTCTACCTATTCCTAGTGTCTCTAATCCATCCATCATGGCTGGTCTCACCACTGTCCTGTTAACCTTTCCCTCTAGCTCTGTGGACACTTTTCTTCAGCTATTCCGTCTGTACTCTATTCTTGACTTTCCTTCCAGCCTTCTGTGTATCCAAGATCTGTCCAACAATATGAACATCCCTACTTGTAACATATGTGAGGAGATATCTCTTAATTTTCTCTTTCTAAAATGTGTGAGACATTGACGCCGGTTTATGGACTTTGGAAATCAGCAATGAAATCTATGATGACGACACAGCATTGAGACCTGAATCCAACCAAGACGGAAGAAGAAAATGTGTTTGTTCTTCAGAATGGAGATTAATTCTCTCCATTTTTGGTTTTAAAATAAAAAAAATGGATATTAATGTTTTATTATAAACATTCACCTGACATTGTTTATATCTTCTCCCTGAACACAGACTTTACAAAGATAATACAGTTAGGTATTAACTGTCGTCAGCGTCTGGATGCAGAGTGGACTGGATGAACTTGGTTACACGTTACTATTTATCTAAAGCAGACCAGACAGCAAACAAGAGTCAGATTCTCATGTGGGGCCGAAGCACAGGGTGCTTCAACATTAAAGCCCCTGCAGCTCCAACATGTTCTCTGAAGAATTAGGGCATTAATGAATTAAAACCCTCTCCACTGATACATCTGAAGCAGGGAGCGTAATCAGAACAATACTCAGTTTTGCAGTTATTTTAGCAAGTCATCTTGGATCCTGATAATCCTATGTTTTGTTCTCCTTGGATTTTTTGCAAAGTGCAAAATGTCCTTTAATCATAAAGTTGACTGTAGGAATAATTTAATCGCTGTTTATTTGTATACGTGGCCCCCTGCTGGACGATGGTAAACATTGATTCACTGTGGCAACCCCTGAAAAAGGGACAAGCCAAAAGAACAGGAAGAGATATGTCCAGTGTTGGGCAAGTTATTTTAAAAAAAAGTAACTTTACTTTAATTACTTTACTAGTTACTGCTCTGAAAAAGTAACTTGTTAGGTTACTAGTTACTAAATTATAAAAGTAACTAATAACTAGTTACATTACTTTAAATAATAATAATAAAGATACATTTAAAAAGTTTTGTGTTGTGTTCTGTAGCAACTATCACAATGAAATGTAGTGGAACAATAAAAACAAAATAGTTGTTTAGACATTTTGACAGGTCGGGAGAAACCGTCCATTTGGACCACAAATAGTAACCACTAACGAGCCCCTTTACACCACAATAACAATAACTGCGTTACTGAATGGGAAAGGTAACGTTATTGGTTAACGTAGTTTCGTTACGTAACGACGTTACAAGAAGCGCTCACAACACTGGATATGCCTGTGAAGATTCTCATTCATCCAGGTCATGACGTCCAAAAAGAGTTAAGTTGTCAGCAACTGGACTTCTTCTTGGAGCTGAAAGACCTTTTTTGGACTGGAAGAGATCGCAAGATCACTCTTGTTTTTTGGTTTAACGAAATTCTGAACAACACATCGCCTTGACATCGTCCTGCAACATGACAAACCAGTGCATAGATCGCTATGCATGACTGAAATAAAGAGTTTGGACAATATCCCCCACTAACCTTGAGCCTTTTTCATCCCCTTTACTTTATCAAGTGAAAATAACTTCTAATGATTCTTTTACTGCTATCATAGAGACACTGTGGGTAGCAGTAGTGGCCTAGCGGCTAAGGAAGCAGAGCAAGGTTAGCCCTCCACCCATCAATCTTTGTCAACCTATCCGGAGCCAGGGCGCGGGGATAGCATTCGGAGCTGGTATACCCAGACTTCCCTGTCCCTAGACACTTCCTCCAGCTCATCTGGTGGAACTGGACATGAGTCCGAAGGGTTCCACGTTCAAATCCACCAGCTGCCAGGTTACCACTGAGGTGCTCCGATCATAGCACCGTCCCGACCCACATAACTTCCAGCAGGCTCACCACCCAAAGGTAGGCTGACAGTATGGAGCAGTGTGATTTGGGTGGCACCAGGGACTCTTATATGACAACCTTTATTTATTCTTCACATTTTACCAGCTTGGATTTTCATTCACCTCATGATGTTCCTCTCTGTAAGAATGGGCTGTAATGGCTGCAGGAAGGTCCAGGAAGACTCAACCATCTGAGTAGGACGCAGCCGCTGCTTACGAGTCTGTGGATGTGGTGTTGAAACAAAGCCGTCTTCTGCTCTGAAGTGGAAGACAAGGTTTGGCCGGCGTCCAGCCAGGCCACATCCTGTGGCCAGCGGCCAGCAGCAGCTCGGCCATGTTTCCTTTTAGGAGATGGGGACCAAAACAGGGAGATCGTCACCAGCTGTGGATTTGTTGTTCGGCCTCATGTCTAAAGGCTCATTCATGTTATGTAAGTCAACATCCTGTCTGCTCCGGTGATGTCCACTAGAGGGCAATGTTACAACGTTTGCATCAGAGGGAAATTGACGGACAGAATTGCAAAAATAAAATAATAAATTTCATTCGATATTGACGTTGATTTTTATATATATATATTCAGATGTGAAACACAGCGACTTCCTCTAGGGTTTTTAATTAAACTAAACTCGTCATGAAATCAGGGCGCACCCTACAGAGATTAATTAACCCAAACTGGTAATGCATTTCACCCATTATCTCAATTAAATTGACCTTTCATATTGGAGTGTTTCAACAGGATATTACAACTTGTACAAAGCTTCCTACCGGTTGTCTGAGTGAACGCCAGTTGGTCCATGTGACACTGTCTCTGCTGCTCCACTGTTTCCTTCACTGGTGCCAATCAAACTTCCTGACCCAGCGTGACTTCCTTTGTCAGGCTCACTTCCTGTGGGAGAAAAATAGAACACTCAACCGTTTTATTATAGTCTGAATCACACTTTATTTTCTTCAGCTTTTTTTTATTTTTTGGATTATTTTATTATGTATATAATTAAGAGTTTTTAATAAAAATGATTATATTTTGGAGGGGCTGAGTAACATTACAAGTAATGGAAAACTTATTCTTGTTTTTCTAATGTTCATAATGTTATTGTCAAGTGTGATGCAAAACTTTAAGTGCAACTACAAAAAAAAAGGATCCTGAGGGAATTCATTTAGTTATTAATCCATCCGTGGCCATGGGGTGCAGCAGTCTCCACAACTGCCACCCAAATCACACCACACCTCAACCTTCCTTCCTCCAGGTGATGAGCCCGCTGGAAGCCAACCACACTGACCAGGATCCAAACTTGACCAGGATATGAATTTTGGAGTTTTGGCCTCTGGGCCAAAGCAGTAACCATGGTTTTGTTATCCATTCATTCATCTTCATCTGCATGTTTAAGTTCTTCTGATAGCAAACTTGAAGGGAAAATAACCTATTTCTGGAAAGTGTTTGTGTAAAAAAAAAAGTTTTAAATATGATTAAAAACAAATTGAAATAATTTATTAATAAAGGATGTTCAAATTATACTTAACAATTGCACTTTATTTTTAAAAACCATTTTAATTATTATTTTTTTTTTTTACTTTGCTCTGTAAAATAAAATCTGTTTTTTAGGCATTTTTTTATTCCCTTTCTTGTTGAGGAAAAAAAAATGTAATTATTTTAATTTTAACTAATTGTATCTTGTTGAAGTGTTTTTGTTTCATTTTAACCACATCAAAGTTCTTTCTATGAAGGTTCTTGGCCATCCAAGTCATAGTCAAGGTTGCAGTTTTGTAGGGTAACTGGACATTACGTTTTTTTTGGAAAATGTTACACCTCTCATCCGAGAGCCTTCCACCGAGGCTGCATTAGAGAGGAATAACACAAACTACATCCTGTTAAAAGGATGAGAGGTGGAATATTAAAAAAAAAAAAAACTTAATGTCCAGTTGCCTGAAAAAAAACTCTTTAACCTTGACATCAATGTTTCCTTTTCCTCACAGACTCTCCTCACTCCAGGATTCATTTTTGTTGCTTTAGTAGCTGTGGATAAATGCTCCTCCTGGCTGCACCGAGTGGGACATTGTCAGGTTGTGAGACCAGGATGGTTCTAGAACGGCATATCTGCAGGTTTTATGCCTAGACCGGGGGTGTCCACACTTTTTGTCTTGTGAGCTACTTTTCAAATGAGCAGGTTGAAGTGATCTACCTAGATTGAAGAAATATATTTACCAATATAAATGTTATTCTCTACATTAACATGTAACATATATGATGCTGTCTAACTCAATACCTGTATTATTCTCACTTTAGATGGATACCTGTGTGTGGCTGCATCAATACCTTGAGTCTCATTGGCAGTTAAGTTACTTCATATCACGTGAAAAGAATAAACACCCAGTTCAAATAAAACAAGTCACAGCATGGAGTAAGTTATTGTAAAATTATATTAACAAGCAATCTTTCCTCAATTTGAAATAAAAAAATATCAGCAAATAAAGGCAACATAGGACAGATGTTTATAATGCATAATGTTCACAGAAAAAAAAAACAAAAAAAAAAAAACAAAAGTGAAACAAAAGTTCTCATCACATTTACAAGACTGCTGCTAAGTTCAGGTCTACTAGAATCAGTTTAAAAAGCTTTGACTAACTGAATAAATGGGCCAATATACATAGTCAAAGATTGTATCAAAATATAAAAAATGTGTGGGTTGAGGAAGGGCGACGACCATTAATACGAGGGGGGAGGAGGGGGGGGGGCAGTTATCAACAACCAATAGGTACTAGATTTAAATGGGCAGGTCAATCATAGCCATTCCATCATGATGAACCAAAGTGGAGAAAACACAGAAGGCTACGACGATGAGGAGCACAGAGTGTTAAGCACAGGCAGGTAAAGAGATATACACCACATCTGAAAGCAGGTGTCCACACAGAGAAAGAGCAGCACTAGGTAGTATGTTGTACACAGATTCTCAGCATTCATGCACTCACTTCCTATGCCAAAGCCTCCTTCCTCCTGACAGAAGGTCTCTAACCCCCAAACCTCCCGCTGTTCCCGTCTCACAGCGCAGAGAGATAGAGAGAGAGACGAGCAACACCGATGTCAACAGTTAGGGTTAAAGTCAAACCAAACGAGAACCGGGTTTGACGCCGTGAGAACAATCTGAGCACGATCATACCCTTTTCTTTCACATCTTCTCCTTCCTTTTTTAAAAATGGAAGAGTGACTGCTGGGAAGAAGAATACATCAATGTTGAAATGTTGCCATGAAAAAGGCAAAGTTGTTTTTTTTTTTTTAAATCCTACTCTGACCGTGACTTTGGTGACTCAGGAGTTTTGCGTTTGAGATGAGGAAAATGACGAGACAAAGACTTTCCGAGCACACAATGCATATGCACACTCTCCAGTGTTTTAAGTGACAAAAGCCGAGACATTTCCTGCACATCTTGCACCACAAAGCAATAATTAAAAAGTACAAGAGGTAAACTTTCGACCACGTTTCCTCCCTCATCACTTTGGGGACAAGGGCACTAAGAAGGGGAGGGGGGGAGGTGGGGGCAGATACGAGGGCTCCGCAGTAAAACATAAAACGTGTCATGTATGCATTTCAGTAGCTGGTTTCGTCACAACAGGGGATTGTGATCAATGGAGAAATTGTCCTTCATTTTTGAGCAAGGAGCAGTAGTCGCCAGCCATTTTTGAATCTACTTGGATCAGCATCCTGGCGTACATGTGGAACCAAAGTGGCGCCTGTCCCTGATTCAATGCTGCTGTGTTTGGCTGTGTCTTATCGTGAGCTCAAATCCTTGGAATGATGGCAAATAATGGGCTTGAGGAAAGGGGTCACACACTCATCGTCATGGTGGGAGAATACTGTAGGAAAAGCACAAAGAACGGGATGTTGTGAAATTGAAACCTTCAAACAAGCAACTCTTCCTCTGAAGTCATTGGTGTTGTGAATAGACAAACAGACAATAAAATATTAGATCAGTGGTCCCCAACCACTGGGTCGAGGACCGGTACTGGTCCGAGGGTGAATTGGTGTCGGGCCACAGAGAAATAATGTTTCCTTTTGGCCCCATCTGGCTATTACTTCCACTTGATCCATACCCATATCAACAAAA
>JAFBJS010013788.1:124485-149677 GCA_016785265.1 Paraplagusia blochii
ACCTCATTCCTGATCCTGTCCATCCTTGTCTCTCCTAAAGAGAATCTCAGCATCTTTAACTCCTCCACCTCCAGCTCTGTCTCCTGTCTTCTACCTATTCCTTGTGTCCATCCATCCATCATGGCTGGTCTCACAGTCCCTTCACCTTAGCTGACTCTCTTCTATCACAGCCTTCAAAAACATGCAGTGATGGTTTACTGTGAGAACATCAACTTCACACCATGGAAGTCCAGGACAGGGTCTTTAGTCCAGTTATTGACACTTACATTATTCCGGTTGCCAGGTCCAGTGTTGATCATGGTGTACAAATTGTCACCAGAGTTGTTTGAGTCTGAAAAAAGATATTAAGTATAAGATTCTTGATAGTATGGAGATTAACAAGACATCCTGACATTGGTGAGTACTGACCTGCAGGGCTAGGCATGATGGGAGTTCCCGGAGGACCTCCACCCCCAGAAGCACCCTATAGGGAAGCAGTAAAGGATGTGAATATGTCTGAATACACAGTTTTTTTCTTTATAATGTGCAGCAAGGGGGGGAGGACAGAGTCATGATTACTCACCCCGTATGCACCAGGAGAGGGTGATGAATAAGGCATCTGGAACCACAGACATCAACATTACAGACCAGCTCCTCTCTATACCTCAAAGTGTCATCACTCATCATTCCCCTCTCCCTAAGTCTGTTATGGCTGACCGACTAAATGTGTGTGTGTGAAACCCGTGACATATAATATTGCAATTACATCTCGGACAAGACCCTGTAAAAACATTAGACTTTCACATCTGTGAGCTCAGATCTGGCTGCAATCTGAACCCTGGCTTCCATGTGTGTGTGTGTGTGAGTGTATTTTAGTACTCACAGAGTTGGCATTGTTCGGATTGGGCCATGGCCGACCAGTCCCTGGCCCCCTGGAGGGAGAGGATCAACAGGGTTAGTTGGGTTTTACATGGAGGTTAAAAATATGGTTAATAGATATATTTGTGAACTGTAAGGACTCACATGTTCACTCCTGGCATTCCAGGACCCATGGTGTTGTGTGGTGGCCTCATTCCTCCACCAAAGTTCTGAGCAGAAAAGATGACAATAATAAAGATTCAACATAATCTAAAATCTTAGAATTGTGTTACCAATAATGAAGTCAACACTTATGTAAGAATTAATTTAAAAAAATTGAATATATTATGTCGTCTGATTACAATACCTTTTAAAAATACCACAAGAAGTGTGTTTTTTATGTCACGTATCTGTATATAAAATAAATCCGTGAGACTAGCAGCTCACCTGTGGACCTGGGCCCATTGGTCCCATGCCTCGAGGGCCACTCATTCTCTGCATTGGCCCCAGGTTAGGGTGTCCTGGAATTAAAGAATTATGAGTGAGATAAAAGAAATCTGTTGCAAAGATTGTATTTACCAAGAGAAAATGTATTTCTTTATTGTCTACCATTTCTTTTCAGCTCGTCTCCTACCTGGTGTCCAAACCATCTCAATCTGTCTTCTCTAGCTTTTTTTTCCAAACCTTCCTGTCTGTGTTGTCCCTCTAATCACCTCATTCCTGATCCTGTCCATCCTTGGCTCTCCTAAAGAGAATCTCGGCATCTTTAACTCCTCCACCCTGGAGGTGTCTGTCTCCTGGTCATGTCTGGTCTCACCACTGTCCTGTAAACCTTTCCCTTCACCTCAGCTGACTCTCTTCTATCACAGCCTTTAAAAAACATTTCAGCGTTGGTGTTAATAATGGGGTAATTAACTATCAATTAGAACAGCAGTGAATGGAGTAAGAAACAGCACAATTCGATTGCACATCATTCAGCTCATGCCTTATTAGTTTTTTTTTTTTATCTGAGGGAATAAGCAACTGATTCAAACCTTGTGGTCGAGTTGGATCCATGTTGGGCAGCATAGGATGAGGACCTGGTCCTCCGCCCGGAGGCTACAGGAGTAAAAGACGACCTGGTAAGTTTAATGGTATAGAAACATGTTTTGTACCATGTATGTATTTTCTGTGACAGCTACCTGGTTGCCCATCCTGATGGGAGGACCTCTGGGGCCTCCAGCAAAGCGAGGTGACATAAAGGACTGAAACGGCAGAGAGGAAAATAAAAAAACTGATCACATCAAAATTTTCCAGAAATATGAAGCATCATTCAGCATTCCTTATGGCACAATTTATGGCTATCGACGGCAGTGCAAAAGCATTAAGCTGAGACAAATGCCAAAGCATGACGCATCAGCACTGAGAAACCGAGTTCCCAAATGACTGCAGATAGCAAAAAAACACAGAACAAGAGAGAGAGAAGGAGAGAGAGGGAGCTTTACCTGACTGTGAGGTCCCATCATACTGTTAGGGGGAGGAGGCTGGGGGTGAGGAGAGCCCTGGGGACCAGGAGGACCCTGTGGCATTGCACAAAATGAAGAGGCAAGGACAAAGACAAGAAGGGTGGAGGGGGCGGGGGGTGGTAAAAGATGGGGTGAGTGAAGAAAGGAGAATTGAGAGACAGCAGTGAGAAGGAGAGACAGAGACAGGAGAAGCTGGGTTACTGCAGGGCCAGAGGACAGTCAAGAGAGCCAAAAAACCAAAGTTTGCTGCGAAAAAAAAAAAAAAATGTACAAAAATAAGACGCTCATTTTCCTACATCCAAGATGGTACGAGAGGAGAGGGGGAGGGGGGAGACAGCGTGAGAGAGGGAGACGGAGGCAGCAGAGAGGAGCAAGCAAATGACTTAGCCTTGAATGAGAGAAAACAGTCAGAGACGTGGAGAGGATGTGCGCTCTTTGGCTTGTCAGTCATGACATTAAGAAGCCTGCTGCATGCACCATGTTATCGCTGCTAATTTCCCTGAATTAACAGCATCCATTAAGCCCTATGCAATTAGCTTTATAACAACATTAAACACTGGCACTGTGTTGTTAATGTCAGGGAATAAGGCCTCTAATTTAGACTCCTTCTGGATTCCAATATATAAAGCATCTGCGTGAGTGCGAGGTTTCATATATCAGTGTCAAAAAGCTCCTCCTGATTATCAGCGTGATCACATAATCAGACGCAGCTTTGTGGCTTCACCAGTGGATCGTGTGATTGAGCGGAGATGGGGGCAACGTTGAAATTTTATGTCCCATTTCAGAAGTAGTTCCACACAGACGGGAGTCAGGAGTTTATCCACATGATATTGATTTACAGTAGGTGCTGCACACTTCGATTTCTCCATTAGGGAAAATGGCCATGGCTGCCTGTTTACAGCACTGGAGAGGCCCGCGCAGACAGACAGAGTGTCTGTGGTGTTTACTACCAAAGTTCTTCCTTTCAGCAGAGTGGAGAGAACAAGACCTCGAGGTCACTGCAGACCCTACAGTACCAGCATATAAGCAGAACCAAGAGCCTTAAATGCACCATGGAAATCTATACAAGTTTGGCTCACCTGGAAAAAGCCTGGTGGCATCGGTCCTCCTGGCATACCATCACCAGGGGGCATCCCTCCCATGACAGGGCTTGGGGCAGCTGCTGCACTCTGGAAAACAAAAGAGAAAAAAAACGGGTAAGAATATGTTACATTTTAACAATGAACTGATAACAACCAGTTATATTTATTTAAACTTTATTTTGCAAGACTGTCCCTAAGCAGCCGTGATGGATAGATTAGAGACAGTAGTAATAGGTAGAAGACAGGAGACAGAGCTGGTGGTGGAGGAGTTAAAGATGCTGAGATGAGGTGATTAGAGGGACAACACAGACAAGAAGGTTTGGAGAAAAAGGTAGAGAAGACAGATTGAGATGGTTTGGACATGTTCAGAGGAGGGACAGTGGATACATTGGTAGAAGAATGATCCTAGAGATGGAGCTATCAGGTAGGAGACAAAGAGGAGATTGATGGATGCAGTGAGGGCTGTCTCTTAGTAGAAGATACAGAGGACAGGGGGAGATGGAAATTTTTGACTCTCTGTGGTAAACCCTGAAAAAGGGACAAGCCAAAAAAAGAAGAAGGAAGAAGTCCTCGTGGTTTTTAAGATTACACGTTTGCTGTAAATGTAAACAAAAACTAAAGTGATGTCATCAGTCTTGACGGGCCAGTAGGAATAAATTATGTTCATCTGCATGAATGTTGTTCTGTTTTACAGATTATTGTGTACCAGTCAAAGATAACTAGAGATGCAGATGTGAACTGAGGAATGGCAATAAGACGAGGAGATGAAGCAACAAAAAGATAGGGACAGCTTCAGAATGACATTAAATAGACATTTATGTAATGGAGAGTAACCACAATATTTTGTACAATTTTATATTTTACAGTCAAAGGTTTAAAAAGATACAGCAAATATAAAATTTAAAATGTTTTATAGCCACACATACAGGAAGAGGGGTCGAGTAAAAGGGAAGAGAAAAAAAATCAGAATTAGCCATTGTCTACATCTGAGCTGAGGGATGTCAGATTTACTTCTGCCATTGTCTGATTTTGTCCACATTGTCCAATCACTTAATATCAAGTTCCAATATCAACCAATACTGATACAGTATATACAACAGCTGGCTCCTAAAGCTGAGGTAAAGATCTTAAAAACCTATGTGTGATTTCAGCAAATGTGGAAAAACCCAGACAGTGTGTTATCAGATTTTTCATTATTGACAAACTTTATTGATATCAATCTAACATTATTTATAATCTATGTTTGTGTTGATCATTAAAAATAATCTATGTTTAAAAAATTTCCCAATATACTTCCAGATGGGTATTAATAGAAACCCTTCTGACCCAGGAACCAGAAGATCTGATAAAGATCTGTGGTCTCTATCCACCCATTGGCTCCAGAGTGCTGCTGCACAGTGGGGGCTCACTGGACAGACTTCCTGCTTAAACCACAGCTCTAATTCACTAATGTGCCATTTGCTTTGGTCACACTCTCCTAATTGCCTGAATTTTCTTCCCTGTTGCTGCAGCAATATGAGATGAGCTCATGTCTACAGAGCCACGGCGGGGCGTGGCCTACCAATGATGACAGATGACAGAGAGGAGCTCCTTCCGTCCCATTTGTCAACCTGGTGCTCACCCATGTTGCACCGCAGCCGGTCATGAGACAAATGCACGTACGGGCACAAACACGAACAACAGAACACTCCTTGACCGGAGCCCCGCCGCAGCTCCACAGACTCCTCTGGTCAATAGCCAACACACTCCCTGATATTGACTGCACCTCCTCTAATTATATCTGCTGGGACGACCACTGCAGGGCTACTGTGAAATGCCTCAGCAGGGAGAGAAGTGCAGCCACTGGGACGAGTCACATCGCATCACCACTGGGACAAAAGACAGAGTGGAACACGTCTTTACTGGAAGACAAGTGATTCGGTGAGGGAGGACATACAAATCTGCCAAAGTGGGCGTTTTCTGGAAAAACTTGAATAAATTAAAATACAAATAAAATAAATTAATCCCTAGGGAGTATCCTTCGGGAAATTATGCCTCTGCTTTTAACCCATCAGCGTAGTGAGCAGGGGGCTGCTGGCTGAGCCACGTCCGGTGAGCAGTGTGTGGGGGACCACGCTCAGGGCACCTCAGCGGTAACTTGGCAGTAGGGGGATTCGAACCAGGGGCCTTGCGAAGCCAAGTCTGCTTCCGACATTTATAAGAAACCTCCCATGTCCAGTTGCATTCTTTGTAAATCATTTTGGATTAAATTACCTGGATGACTGAGAACCTAAACACAGGCAAACTATTATAATTTAGTCAATAAAATGGACTTTCCATGGCAGGGGTCGTTATAAAACATGGCTGCACCATTTCAATCCCCCAGTGGTAAAATCTAAAATTGTCCAAAGGTTATTGTGGTTACTGTCTATTAGACCAGTGTTCCCCAACCTTTTTTGGGCCATGGACCGGTTAAATGTCTCCTATTATTTTCACAGACCGGTGGTTACGTGTTAAATACCCCTTAATAAAAATAAATTTCCACTGTTCTGAAATATTTTCCTACCTATAAAATCTTCCTACCCGAAACATTTGTGCACGAATTTCTGAAGTGCACACAGCCAAAATAGTTAAGAGTCTTGTATCAATGACTCTGCGTCATTTTGAGTTTATTGTTGTTGTCTTCACTGAGAAACTATTTCCTAATCAAATATAGTTACATTATTGATGATGGAATCCTAGCCATTCTATTGGTCAGTTCTTTTGTTGATATGGGTATGGATCAAGTGGAAGTAATAGACAGATGGGGCCAAAAGGAAACATTATTTCTCTGCGGCCCGGCACCAATTCACCCATGAACCGGTACCGGTCCCTGGCCCAGTGGTTGAGACCACTGCATTAGATAAATGTCTGCTTTAGTCCATAAAATATCTCATGTACCCACAACATCAGCATGTTCTGGTATGAGACATGCAACATCTGAGATCTTGTGCTTGGGAAGCACCAGGTAGACAAACACAGCCTCCTTATTGGCATAAACACATCCTGTTTAACAAGAATAAAACAGCCTCAGCAAGTCAGACTGAAGCTAGTTTGACAAGACATTAGGAGCCGAGTCCACATTGAAACAGTTAGAGTGTAGGAAAGTTAACGACCTGCACTACCTTAATAAACCTACAAAGAAATGTTATCTATTTTTTGATGTATTTTATTTTTAACTCTTTCTAATTTTGAATTTTCTATTATTTGAATAGCAATTACTAAACTACCACAATAAACAAAAAGGTTTCATTTGTTTGCATTATGTTAATTTAACTGTTTTAACTAAATTATCTCCTCTTTTCAGAGACCAACTGTTTTTTTCCTAAATCCCGGTTTAAGTTACATAAAACACAACGTGTCTGATATCAATCAATCCCACCTGAGAAAACGTCGCCAGTTCTAATGTTTTTTCTCCTGAAAGCAGCAGAAAGATTTTACTGCACTAAGTAATTGTCAGCAGATGCCTGTCTATTACAATCTCTGCGCAGATAAGAATCAACATTTTATGGCGTCTTTTACAGTGGTGTAGAATGCGCTCCTTCAGTCACCATGTCTGGCCCCTTTGTAGTAAACTGGCATCTGAAGTTAGTTTTGTCCCCCTGCTCTAAGTGGCCTATTCCTGGAAATAAATGACAAATTAAAATACTGCTGAATTCAAAAGGGTATCGACCAGAAAGCCATAAACCTGAGACAACAATGTACATGGCTGCAAAAAAAAAAAAAAAACATGTGCAGCATGGCAGCTTCTGAGGCATGTTGTGTCAGATTTTTATCATGTCTCTCCTCCGCAGACGTACAGCTGTGCTCTCTGGATCACTCCGAGTGTTTTAAAGCCACCTTCGGGTTAGAACGGACTCTCTGGTCCAGTGACAGATGTCTGTGTCCTGCCTCAGGCTATGAGACTCTTGTCCAGGGCTTTCCTTACAACCTCCCGGGGGACCTTCTCAAAGACAGCCAACCAACCCCCCTCCAACTCACAATGATTCAGCACGTACATGTTAGTACTTAACAGCATGCAAGCAACTCCAGACAAACACATTTTCTCTTAATAATTGAATCAGTGTAGAAGGTTACCAAAGGCCGGATTGGTGGCGGATGAATTTCTGGCCTCCGTTATTTTATTTTTTTTTTAATGGTATAACCAAATTAAACTCATAAAGCCAGAGCCATAGAAAGACTGAAGAAGCACAAGACTATGATACACAAATGATAAAAGCCTTGCGCTCCAGCACAGACCACCCAAATGCTGTCTTCTGACCTTGCCAGCTTTGAGCAGCCTCACTTCTTCCACTGGATCCGAGGCTCAAAAGAAAACCAGCCCTGATGTTTGGCTTGTAAATGTTTAACCATCAATCAACATCATAAAACCCACTAGATCCTGACGCGGCGCGGGCTCCCTCACCCTCTGTGCTCACTTGTACCAGTTCTTTTTTTCACATCTCATATACTTCTGGACCCTCTTCCCAACCCCCTCTCTCTCTCTCTGCCTTATTCCCTCAGCTCTTTTCTTCAACTGGAGTATGCTGGGCATATGCCACTGTGCCACTCCCCTTTCCTTTTTCTAATCTGCCCTACAGCTCTCTGACAGCCATCAATCAGCCGCTGACACCATGGCGACAAGGCCCCTTGGGGGGGCGTTCATCAAGCTCAGCGTGAGTACGCCTGGGCTTTACGAGCGCTGCCGTCTAACAGAGCAGTGATCACCTCCCCCACACCTAGACAAAGGCTAGGGTCCAAGGACTAGTACTGTCCACGCGCACACACACACATTGAATTGAGCCGACGGTTTCCACAAATGAAGACAAGGAGACCTGACGACAGAGCAAAGGGTAACCACAAGATGTCGGGGAAATCCAGCAGCATTGAGAGCTTCGCACCATAGCAGCAGCAGCACACTGCCCAGACTGATGTCGCACTGGTTTTGTCTATAATTAAAAAATAGCCTTGGTCACATGTAGGGGTGTGAGATAACAACTTTTTCTTATTTACATTTGTCATAAATCATGCCGTTTCAACGCAAATTTTATGCAAATGAAACATGAGTGCAGCAAAAATATTACTTTATGACGTATCATTAGTGATTTTTTGCTTAAAATGAACTTTTTCTAATATAGTCCAAAGTAAATGTGACAAAGATCTAGAAAAAATAAGACAAGCAGGGAAAGATAAAATTTTGTTTTGTGAAAAAACACTGTACAACACTGTAGCCCTTCTCCTGGCACCTAGGTCACCTGCCAGATCAGGAGAACTGTTACCCTGACAACACCGTCTGACAGGAGAGGCATCAACATCATTGTTTTTATACAACACTGGCCAAACTGAACATACTTGCGAAAATTACGGTGCATCTTGGTCCAGCCTATAAAACACAACCTTAATTTGGTTAGACTTTCTTCTCATCCAGTCCATACTGACAGTTTCCACAAACACAAAATTGAAAAGTGAAGACAAAAATGCCAGGTCAAATGCCAATAATCCACATTTTGTTACATTAATAACATTACTGAAACAAATAGCCAATAATTGGTGACATTTCCCAAAAGCATTTAGAAGTGATTTTTGTTCTTTAAACCTTAAATCCTCTGCATATTTATCAGTCCTGACCTTCTGCTTGTTCAGGGGCAACTAGGGGCCACTGTAGAAATCACACTACATGTCTAAAGTCTTGCAAGTCTTGCCGGACACATATTAGCTTCTTATTTGCGCTCACAGATCAGGCCTCTTCCCTGTGTGCGCCGCGGATAAGGGGGTAAAAGCCCTCGACAGGTCTGACTCAGGATGTGCTGACATCAGCATCGTTTTCCCAGAAGCCTATAAAGCTTATTGTTGAGCGCATCATTTGTCCCACCAACAGGGCAAGATGACAGATCATAAACTTAGGAGTTTAAAAAAAACACCACAAACACCAGGCAGAATTGCATTAGTTAGTTTAAATAGCAACATAAAGGGGGTATACAGTGGATAAGAGGAAGTGAATCAACAAAACACTGTGCCGAGCAAAGACCTAATAAAAACAAAACACGTCGCTGACGTTATTATCACGCAGTGTTCCCTAACCTTCTTTGCACCCCGGACCGGGTAAATGTCTCATTCTATTTTAACGAACCAGTCGTTAAGTTGTGGCAGATAAATACCCCATATTAAAAGTACATTTACGGAGTTCTGAAATATTTTCCTACCTATAAAATCTTCCTACTTGAGTTAACTGTGCATGTACACTCATTTTGAGTTTATTGTTGTCTTCACTAAGAAAATATTTCCTTATCAAATATAGTTGCATTATTGATGATGGAATCATAGCCATTCTATTGGTCAGTTCTTTTGTTGATATAGGTATGGATCAAGTGGAAGTAATAGCCAGATGAGGCCAGGAAGAAACATTATTCCTCTGCAGCCCAGCACCAATTCACCCACGGACTGATACCGGTCCTCGGCCCAGAGGTTGGGGACCACTGATCTAACGCCTCGATCGGAATAATAACCAATGAAACTTGTAAAAAAGGAAAGCTTCAGATGCTACAGTCTGATGTATGCACAATGAAAGAAACCTTCTCTTCAGGCAAAACAAAAAAAAAACACATCTCATTGTACAACCTGGTTTGAGACGAGCACTGTTGTCTGCTTCAGTCCTATGAGAATGTATGCACTACTGTACTCACGTAATCATGGAAGGCCTTTGCTTCACTGGAGTGGTCACATGTCTCCCTCCTCTCTGGGGCAGCACAATACAAGTCCCAGAATACACTGTGGACAAGACAGGTCATGAAGCACTTACAAGGAACCAAACAACATGGACGTGTCTACAGGACACACAAGAAGACAGTCGCTTACCACCACCAGGAATGTAGGAATCCAGGAGGTTCTCCGAGTGTTATGTTTTTCTCCCATCGAATCTTATAAAACAGGGTTTTATTAGCACAGTAAAAACACATGGCGCGGAATAACAACCAATGTAAGACTTGGATGGACAGAAGTGAAGCGCCACCTACCTCTGACAAAAAGGTCTGTGCTGACTTCTGAGCTCCTATGTGTAACAAATACTCATAGACATACAGGGCCAACCTGGGCAGGAAAAAGAAAAAGAAAACGTCTATGAGGTTTACTTCATCAACATGAATCTAGAATAATTTTCATTGTTGCTCAGTTAAAAGAAAGTATCAATGGCTGGTAAGATGGAGTGCAAAAATAAAGTACAATGTGTTTGGTTTAGCAGCACCTGGTGGTGATAATACATATTGTAAATAAAAGGAGTTTGTTATTTGTTCTGTATTATTCAGTTAAACCCTCTTGTTTCTCAACTGTGGAGTCACGTGTAGAACCAGATGATCTTTATAAGAGGAAACATCAAATTAATGTGATTAAAAACGACAACAACTTAATGTGGTGACATAAAAATAACTTGATATTTTGATTATGCAAGGGATAATGTCATATTTAAATAAATTAATAATTTTATTTCAATCTTTAAGAGTGCTTCTTGATTCCTTGCTGTATAATTTACCTTAATCATCTAAAAGGAGAAAGCAGTGTTTTTATTAACTAACTTATTAACCAATAATCATTAGAAGCATATGGCCCAAAACGCTGCTGTTTTTTTTAAAAGGTAAAAGCTCGTCTGGGTCTGTGTTTTGCTTCGAAAGTTTCTGTGCACCGTTTTACAGATATATCCTCAACCTTTATATAAAAAAATTAAAGTTGTGATATTTAATTTGTTGTTTAGATATCCAGTCTACGTTATATGACTTGTGTGGAAAATCGCATCCCGGTCTTTGGTTCAATTCTCTGCTCAGGACACAGGCCCTCTGAACAATGGCTGCCAAATAGCCAATGCCAAAAATTAACTGGGGACTGTGCGACCAAGCGAAGCCTGGTGGAGACTCTACATAACGACAAAGTAAAACAGCAGCAGCGTTATCACTGTTTAAAGCAGAATTATTGGTTTCGCCACCGATTCCAGACGAGCTGCCTGCCGTGTGTCCATTAGCTACGGCATCCTGGTGCCACTGATGGGGCTGAGGGGGAAATAAAACGGAGCCCATCCACAGAAAACAATGTAGCACCGCGGTGTTATTGTTTCATTCACTCGCCGAGAACTGGGCTGCGAAAGCCGCAAGAATGCTACACAACCACGGTTAAAATATAACCACAATCCGCCGTCGGAGGCGTAAAGAGACGCCAATTAGCCATAGGCAGCAGAGAGACGAGTCTCCAAGCAGGAATGGCGAGCAGACAAGGCGGTTCATTCAATTCCAGTCTCGGCAGGAGGAAATCGCCTCCCGCTAACCCAGTCCTGCGAAAACCAGAGAGCAGGAGGGAGGAACTTACCGAGCAGAAAATATACAATAAACACGGTTCTCGGCTTACTTTTCTCGTGCTTGGCTGTCCGACGGCACCGGTGTGCCTTTGCCTTTGGGGAACATTGTTTTGTGTGGGAGGACGCCCGCCTTCTCGGTCTTTTTATCGCAAATTCATCTGTCAGATCATCGCGGCCAAGACCCTCTCGCACTCCAACCGCACTCCTCCTCAACCCGACGACACAACCGAGCCTGGTCCGGAGGGGGGAAGAGGCGGGTCCACAACGTGACTGATGGCCCGGAAGGCCAATCAGAACGCGGTTTTTCTTTTACGGACCATCCTTTTCTGTTGATTTCAGTTTGTTGATCTGACGTCGTTGATAAAGCAGCCATATGTCAGTGCGTCTAATTTAATAAGGAAATTAATAGTTTGACAACTATTGCCTTAATATTTACCAGACCGGTGTCGATAAATGTACCGGTAATTTAGTGCAAGTTTGCCTTAAGAAAATTCTCACTGTCACGTGTTCAGAAAATGGTGCCGATATAAAAAGGTGTAACTTTCCTTCTATTCTATTAAATATATGTCTGTTTGTGTGTTGGAAACCTCATTTTTCATTGCGTTGATAACAATATTACAGTAATAACACTATTCAAGACAGATTCTACTAATCGCACTCCATATTTTTGTATTACATTGTCATATAGTGTAATATACACGACTAATATTTTGGTATAAAAACATGAACCGACCAAAAATTACTTTACATTATTCTTTTTCATGGAAAGTTTAAGGTTGTGCAGTAAAAATATACTCTATTATTACCAGGAACCTTTGAATATGTAACATTTTTTTCGTTTTTTAATTTTTTACTATTAGATAAAATGCAACAATTATTCTATATTCACCGAACAGTACATTAAATAAATGTAATTAATTTTTAAAGTCGCTCCGGACTGAAAAACGAAAGAAAATGAAGCGACTTCTGTTCCACCTTAAAAACTAGACGTCGCTATAAACAGTGGAGGGAACGGCCTCCCTCTCTCCTCCCACCTCCTCACCTCCAACAGTGGTCTTCAGTAAAGCCGCTCAAGTGCGCGCGCGCGCGTGTGTGTGTCATGAAAAAAAGAGGTGGTCACTCGGTGTGGGCCGGTGTTTACTGTCCACCAGAACCACAGACTCTGTCACGAGCTGACCACCACCACCAAAGCTAAGTACGAGTAAGTATTTCTATCTGTTAATTTTTGGCGTCTTTTACACGTCAGTCTGGTCTAGTACTGACAACCGCCGCTGCCAAATACTGCACCACAGTTGGTGCACAGTTGGCTTCTGTGTGCCATATTATGCGAGCTGCAGCAGCAGGCTGGGGGTTCATGGTGAAAGTGGCATTTCAGTGGAAGTGGTTTTGAAGGTCACTGCAGAGACGGTTTCCTCCCCCTTGGTGGCACAAGAGAAACTTCAATTGTAGTTTAATAACTTATTGGCAACTTACAATAGTGAATAATATTTAGGGGTTAATGTTAGATATAGGTTTGCAACAATACTAACGCAAGTTTTTAAAGAATTTGAAAGAATTTCTACCCTTCTCTTTTTCTAGCTTGAATGTCCTACTCAAGTGGAACAGTGGAGCCCCCTAGATCAGGCCTGGGGCCACAGGTGGTACTAAAATTTGAGTCACGGCCCAGGCCAGAATCAGAAAGATTGATTATGGGTGTGAAATAAGATAAATGTATTGAATAAAAAAAATATTGAAATAAATAAATAATTGAAAAGTATTGAATAAAGGCTAAAAAGCAGAAATACCTGGTGGTTAAGGTACTTAAGTCCGGAGGGTTACAGGTTCGATTACACTATTTGCCAAGTTATCACTGATTATGGCACTGTCCCCACTCACTGTTCCTTATATGATCAAATTTGCCCAATGTTTGGTAGTGGGTTAAATACAGTGGTCACATTAAGTTGTGTGCAGTGGTTTGGGTCACAATTTCACAATGACAAGATTTGTTCCCCTTCTTGTCTTCTCGACTATCTTTTGGGGAAATACTTGCTTTGCAGGAAAAAGGCAGGACAATGATAATATAAATTAACTTTATTATTTTTGTTTTTTTAATTTTATTTTGACAAGTTTCGGATTAAAAGACTAAACCGGCCTAACGAGCTAACCAAAATTTGCCAATGTGAGATACAAGTTTAAAACGTACCACAGCATTAATCAATTCACTAACGTAAACATAAACATTAATTTTTCCTCCGATTAAAAAATTCCTAAGTTTTGCCAAAATTACAGGAATCACACGTAGAGTTCTGAGACAGTCACGCTCAGTGTGTGACTAAACATGGGTCCCTGGAGAAATTTGGGTAAAAATGCTCTAAATTATTGTTTCTCAAAGATTTTTTTAGGTGGGGGGAGGCTCGTACCTATCTGCTTAGTTAAATCCATGTGGCAACTTTTTTTTGACCAGGCAGTGTAAAATAGTAATTAAAAAATTATATATTATTGGTCAAAAATACAACAAAATAAAATACAACAGTGTGAGGTCACTAAGATAGGAGAAAGACCAGGAGAGAGGATTTGGTTTTGATGATAGAGACAGAGTTGGAAAGTGAAGGAAAGAAAATACCAAAGAAAAATACCAAAAGAGGGACAGTGAGTGAGACAGCGAGTGAGACAGCGTGACGGTGTCAAAAACTGGAAAAACTGGAGCTTGTTGTGGCCTTGGACGTTTACTCATATCAAGAGAGAAAAGTTGCAAAAGTTTCTTTCTCATTACTTGGAAAACTCGTATTTTCCAACTCGTAAACACGTATTTCAGGAAGCTTGTATCTAGGGGGCACACTGTATCACTTATACTGGGCACCAACTATTGTGATCTGGATATAAAATCAAAGTTGCCATTAACTCCACAGGTAAAATCAGCTCTTATTATGTAAGATACATTTGTGTCATGTTGTGAAAGATATTTAGAAGGTTGCATTAGAGAATGAATTCACAAAAACAATGTCCTAAATTGGCTTTGTTAGTTTGATCCAAGACTCTTGGGTCTTCCTGCCAACTCTTAAGTCCCAGGTGGCGTTCGTAAATGTAAACTGAAGTGAAGTGCTTTGAGTTTCCATCAGGTCTTGAGCAGGAAGATATCAAATTGTGTGTGCGCTGTGTCTGGGATCAAGATCATGACATCGGAGGGAAATGACAGCAACGCGACGATGGAGCCGGTGTTTATTGAGGAGAATGAGGAGGACTACAGAAACCCCACTGAAGTGAAAATGAGTCAGATCGTTCTGCCCTGCCACGCCAACCACTGTGGGGAGCTGAGTGTTGGTCAGCTGCTGAAGTGGATGGACTCCACAGCCTGCTTATCTGGTAGGACAGGATCTGAAAATATTCACCTTCATTCATTCACCCTCATCCGCTACAGTACGTGGTCACGGGGCGGAAGTCTCCACGACTGCCAACCAAATCACACTGCACCATAATGCAGGTGGTGAGACCACTGAAAATGATGGGATAGATTTGAACCTCAAACCTTGCAGACCCAAGTCCATCTTAATCGTCCCAAAATCTCTGCCTTTGCCAACAGAAGCAGACCATGATCTGTTTACAACAGGAAAACACAGCACAAAAAAAGTTCCCCATGTTCTTCAGCGCTAATATTTTTCTTCATTAAATTAGCTGTGCAACAAACAGGTCTCAGTGACTCTTAAAGTGATTATTTTACCATTTACATTTCTATCGATCCATGCATTTTCACCCACTTTTCCATCGCTGCCTCCCAGGTTGTCAGGTCTCCACTACTGCCACCCAAATCACTGCACCACACTGTCCCTCCCTGCACGTGCTGGGCCCACTGGTAACCAACCAAGTGAAGGTCTGTCTAGATTTACAGTAGTTCAGAATGGAGGACAATTTAGTAAAAATCTGGTTGGTTGTCCAAAATTAAAAAAACAAAAACACAAAATTAGTTATCTAATTCTTGTACTTGCAGATACCGTGTACCAGTACCAATACAGTTTGTCTTTATGTTGGGTGTCAATGAATAGCCAATGAACTCTGAGGTAGTTCTTTAAATATAGGTGAGTAACTCAACCATAGAGAGGACACCAAGCATGTGAATGCTTAATCCATTCTAATATACAATGGACTGACAGTCAGTGCACAAGGAACAAAGTGTAAATCAATTACATATGAATGAATAAAAAATAAACTACTGAATTACTTCCTTTACCAAAAGTAAACCCTTGCCTTCCAAATGGTTTGGACATGTTCAGAGGAGGGACAGTGATTATATTGTCCAGAGGAGGGACAGTGGTTATATTGGGAGAAGAATGCTGGACATGGAGCTACCAGGTAAGAGACAAAGAGGAAGGCCAAAGAGGAGATTTATGGATGCAGTGAGGGAGGACATGGAGGTGGTTGGATGTGGAGTTGAGGATGTGGAGGACAGGGTGAGATGGAAATTGTTGACTCGCTGTGGCAACCCCTGAAAAATGGGATAAGCCAAAAGGAAAAGAAGAAGAAATCCTTGCCTTCCAACTTCAGGTGTCAACGGAACTGTGCAGGACTATTTTCATGCTCCAAAAACAAATTAACACCCAAAATCTTGGCTTGAAGGCGATAGTAGTGGTTAAAGATGCAGTCTTTGATCTACAAGGTTTCAGTTGAACATCGCACTGTCCCGACCCACATTACTTCCAGTGTCCCCCACCCACTGGAAGGCTGACAGTGTGTGATTTGGGTGGCAGTCATAAAGATTGGTACTACTGTGGCCTGACAACAGATAAGCTGATGAAGATAAATGAATGAATGAATCTTGGCTTGATACATGACAACACACCACAACTGAGATGTAGACTCCGCCTCCACCCACTGTACTGTACTGTTTAAACCGAGAGGAGACATGGATGTATCCGTTGAGCAGAATCGCTTCTTTCTTTGTCCCTACGTTAAGATAACATCAAACTGCTGACATTGTTGACCTATTTACACCAACCGCCCATGAGGGAAATGAGAAACTGAACTGCAGAAGGAAAAACACACAACACTGTTCAATGTGTAGCTGCAGGTGAAAAGAACGAAACATTTAAATGCAAACACATTTTTTTATTTTACTTCATATTTATATCTTTACAGTTTTGCACAGCAAGCGTAGCATTATACTTTAGCTTTGCTTTGCGCTTTGCTAAATATTTGTCTAATCTCTTCTCTGCCAGCCGAGAGACATGCAGGTTGTTCCTGTATCACCGCTTCTGTGGACGACATTCACTTTGAGCATACAATAGGGTAAGGTGTTGACTTTAAAGCTGCCGTGACAAACCTGTCTCTGAATACAAAGGCACGTTACAAAGAGAGAAAATATATTTGGAGCTGGGATAGACGAAAATGATGTGTAAATTGTGATTTTTATTAACCCAAATTTCAAATAATATGTTTAATAGTTAATAATGATTTATATATATTATCATGATTAATCATTAGTCGTGACTTAAAAGGACTAATTTTCCTCTATCTCCTATCTCTAATTCTCATCTATCCATCCATCCATCCATCCATCCATCCGTTCTATCAATTTCTCCGTTTGTCTCTCTGTCTCTCCATGTGTTTTCAGTTGTGATATTCACTGATTTTTGTTTTTTAGAATCAAAGATTACAAATGTGTTTAATTTACATTTAGAAAACACTTTTATCCAGAGCATCTAACAGAGACAAGGGCCTGCACTGCACTGTAGAACCACCATGGATTCCATGGCTTTAAAATCATTGTGTTTGTTGGACAATCTTCTACAGAGTGGGAAAAGTTGTCAACATCATAGCGAAGGTCAACAGAGCCTTCACATCCAGCATGGAGGTTGGTGGGTGTGTGTTTTTTAGACTTATCAAGAAGAGTTTGCTCACCATACCTTGAAGTTAAAGGAAACATGTACATCAAAGGGTGAAACCTCCACTTTCAGGTGGGCATATTAGTGACCTGTGAAGACCTGTACACTGACCGCCAGTGGAAGATTTGTCATGCCTTCGCTACATTTGTAGCCAGAAGAACTGAAGCGGGAAAGGTAGACAACAGACACAAGTGCAGTTTCCCCAGTACTTGTTCAGTATCCCCTGAAGTTTTGCGTTGCGTGTTCACAGGTGCAGTTGGACCAAGTGGTTCCTCACACACAAATGGAGCAGATGGAGTACAGCTTGGCAGCAGAGAGGAGGAGGATGCGGCTCATCCATGCTGAGATCATCACAGATCTGTTGAACAGCAGCACAGCTCAACTGGGTACAGAAGTTGTTCCAGGAGGTGGGCCAGTGGTTAGCGCTCACCTGTGCAGCCGTTAGCCCGCTGACCACTAACCACTGCCCCACCTCCACAAGATTATAATAGGGATGTCCGATATTTACATTTGCCAATATTCGATATTGTCGATATTGTCCAAACACTTAATTCCCATTACCGATATATGGAGGTGATTTCCCCTGAATCAGTGTGATGCCAGACTGCAGGCATTCTTTAATAACTGTGTAGAACATAAAAGCACCACAATATAAGTTATAGAAAAATGCTACATTTTATTTTTATCTATGTATCTATCTATTTTATTATTTTGTACTTTACCATATTTCACTTTGACTCTTTGAGAGACAGTTGCGTTGTGTCACTGAGTCCATTCCGTGTTGTTTTTCTTTACTTTGCTGCATAAAAATGCCTCGTGATGTTGTTGTTGTAGCCAGAAGAACTGACACGGTTGTGGCAGAATTTTTGCCCCCCACCCTCACATGACCACCTCCTTGCAGTCATTAAGAATTATAGTTTTCTTATTCAATAAAAACTCCAGACCACAAACATTTACTGTAGCATCCAGCATTGTTGTGGTCAAAGTGTCGTGACCCCATGAGGGTGTCCAGCGTTTGTGCGGAGACCGCGGCTTTGCAGCATCGGCTTTTGAATAACAGAGGAAAAACCAATACTGATATGCTCCGATCCGATATTAAAAAGGTTGCTGATATCGGGCTGATATCGCCCATCCCTAGATTATAACCTTGTCTTTGGTCACCTGTCTGCAAAAGTCTAACATCCGTACTCACAATCATCTTCCACCAGGAGAATGTCAGGAGTATACTGGTGCAGTGGCAGCTGAGCGAACACGAGTGGAGAGTGTGGAGCTGGTCTTACCTCCACATGCTAACCACCAGGTCAGCACCTTTGGAGGCCAGATCATGGCATGGATGGAGAACGTGGCTACAATTGCAGCAAGGTATGAATTGAATATACTTAAAGTCTGCGACAGATTACTGCTGCAGCCAGTTTCCCCCAGATCTCCTGAAGGGATTAAGTGGTAGAAGATAAATGAGGATTAAGGCAAAGCCAAGTGAAATTGTTCAGATTGATTAATCTTATTAGAACTGACCTAATACCAAAAGCCTGGTGACAGCTTTTCTGATGTTGACCAATAATTGTTAATACTTACTGTAATTTTAAGGTTCTTTATCTTTGGCTTTAGTCGCTTGTGCAACGCTCACCCAACTCTGAGGACCATTGATATGTTCCATTTCCGTGGACCATCACACATTGGTGACCGACTGGTCCTGAAAGCCATTGTCAACAACTCCTTCAAGCACAGGTGAGGCAGTAGAAGTTATCGCCCTTTCTTACCGTAACACCCAGCTCTTCCAAACACTTTCAGTTGTGATTTACGCTAAAAATCCGTCAGTGTTTTCATGCAAAGTCCTTCTGAAAACCCCTTTGCCTACACACTGTGTGCTCTAGCATGGAGGTGGGAGTGTGTGCTGAGGCCTACCAGGGCAGAGAACCTCTCCGTCATATAAATAGTGCTTTTATGACCTTTGAGGTTCTGGACAGTGACGGAAAACCATGCACTCTTCCTCACATACGACCTGAGCCTGTGGTGAGTTTCTGACACATAATGTGTAAATTCATATGTTAAATATTGCAACAAAATAAATTAACATTCTGTAAAAGTCACTGAAATGTGAATATCTATCTTTTTAAATTGTGAGTTTCCTGTTGATTTTTTTTGTTACGCTCTAAAACGCTGGACAGGACGGTAAAAGACGTTATCAGGAAGCCATTGCAAGAAGAAAAATTCGTCTGGACAGGTTGGTACTTTTTTTTTTCACAATTTACCGTGTCCTTTGCGTTTTATTCTGAATAACAACTACAACAAAAAGAAATGAGATTATGTGTCTGAGAATTAAAAAAGTTAAATCCCACTTTAATTTATAATTGACACTGGATCAAATTGCTCACCTGTTCTTTATTCAAAGAAGTACAAATAGTGTGCGATCAAGACAAAGCTTTTCTTAACAAAGCCTCAGTTCTGTTTGTGGTTGTTTGTTTAGAAGCCAAGGGCAACGGGATCAGACGTGAGGATAGGAAATGTATTTGTTTTTCATTGAAAATCAGTTCAGGATCTTAAAGAGTACCATCTAGAAAAGAGGTGTGAAGCTCAAATTCACAGTGGGCCAAAATTAAAAACTGGTAAAAAGACACTTAATATTTATTCACAAATTGACGACAATTGTTGATGTTTTGATGTCTCCTCTCTATATACAGTATGTAATGTTGATTGTTGATTTTTATTTATATGGAAATAAACTTTATTTTTTTTAATTTTTCTAAAATCTACATTACATATCTGTAGCTTTTCACAGGCCACGACAGAAATTTTCAAATACTAGAAATTCCTCCACTATATGGTGGCTATTTACTAGTCGGGCCAAATATAATGACCTCGTGGGCCAAATTTGTGCCCTGAACCTGAGTTTGACACATGTGATTGAAAAGCACAACTTTGTGTTTAAGTGACTAACAATGCAGTCATGAACAGTTTTTTTGAAAACTTACATTTAAGGCTCATCTTATTAATACACAACATTGAATGCATCAGTGAATTATGGTTACTGCTGGAAACACGTAGAGACTCGCAGTGTGTTCAGAGGTGGTTCTGTCCAGTGTTTTCTGTAGAAGCCATTGTTCACCCTGCTCTGCAGCAGCACATGACTTGGCATAACAGCATATTACAGCTGATATGACTTTGATGCAGACTGGGTCGTGTAACATAATAATAAGGCCATTGTTTTAATTTATAAAGCCCTCCCCCTGCAGGATAATAACCTTTATGCCACAATCTATTACCCAGATGTATAGAAATATGTATAGGAAGCTGCCAATCAAGTGTAAATGCTTCCTTTATAATTTTATTGTGGTATTAAAGTGGTGATTATCATTGCTCTTCATGTTCTACAGGAAATACATTATCTCCTGCAAGCAAACTGAAGTGCCTTTGTCTGTACCCTGGGATCCAAGTAACCAGGTAATGCAATTTCAGATGAATGAACTTGCTTTAAAATAAAATAAAGTAAAAGTGCACACATTTATAATTCTCTTTGTACAGATGTACCTGAGCTACAATAATGTATCCGCACTGAAACTGATGGACACTAGAAACAACTGGGTATTAACGTCTGAGAAAAACAAGGTCAGTGGAACGTTGTTTACCAAACTTGTTCTTGTTTATACGTGTGAGAAAACAGTAAGGCTTAACTTAAAGTCTTTATTAAAATGTAGGGAAAATTGCCACATTGACATGAAATCAGCAGCAGTTCTGTCAACAACAAACTTGGCGTGCACTTGAGCACATGCAGTAACTGCACCCACACCAACCCAACCTGTTTGTACTGCGGTTGTGCTCTGTTTCTCAAAGGTCCGACTCTACACACTGGAGGAAAACCATGTGTTGTGCTTCAAGGTGGAGATGCACGTCAGTGTCCCAGCAGAACAGACCTTCAACCTGCTCTCAGACCTGAGGAGGAGGAAGGAGTGGGACCTACATTATAAGTCAGGTTATTTTTCTATATAGCACAGCTAAGAGACCAAATGTTTTCAGGCAAGACACCCCAAAGTGGGCTGTCCAAACCTTTTGTCTCATGGGCCACAACTTGTTCTTATAATTGTACATTGGGCTAGGTTAGGAATATATGGATGGAGCATTTGTCCGAAGGTAAATGAAATATAAAAGTCATGTTTAAAAACTAAAATGGTAAAATGCTTTTAGTCTTCTTCTTTTGTCCAAAGGGAAAATGTGTTTCAGGGATTGAAATCAGAAGTATACAAGTACACAATACAAGCCCATTATATTTTTTGGAGAAGTTTGGTGGGTCGCATTATAAAGTTCTATGGGCCACATCTGCCCCCGGGCCTTATTTTACCCATGATTGGGTTTGGTACATTCAAATGATTGTGAATATGGAACTCTTTTATTGTATTTGTGAACACTGAATACTACTAGTCATAAATACAGTCCATTCATGGGACAGTGGTGGATTAGAACCTGAAGCCTTGAGGACCCAAGTCCACTTTCTCAACCGCTAGGCCACACAGCAATGCAACTTGGATAAATATTAAACAATTGCAGAAACATTAATTTATATTAAAAAACGGTTACATTTATAAAGTCTTTCAGAGACAAGCGGCCCTTCAAGGGAAACTGCACTGCCCCCGCTGGTGAAAATGAAAATGAAAGTATCTTTCAGATGTGTGCGTCAACAATGGTGCAAATGATCAGTGGTCAAAACAATTGTGTGTTTCTGCAGGGAGTGTGAGGTGATCAACCAGGCAGATGAAGATGACACCCTTTACCGAGTAGCTACACCCTCTGTAGGTAAAAGAGGCAAAGGTCAGGACTTTATCTTACTAGCATCAAGGAGGAGGCCGTGTGATGCCAGGTGCAGTAAAAAAAAAAAAGGAAATCAACACAACACGGAACAAGAGCTCAGTTTTACTACTATTTCTTTCACGGTGTCTTAATCTCCACAGTGACCCGTACTTGATTGCTCTGCGCTCTGTTTCCATGCCTACACACCCACCCACCGACGACTACACCCGTGGAGAAGTGCTCTGTGCTGGCTTCACAATCCGGGACGAGTCGGACTCCAGTGTCACCAAGGTTGGTTAAATCTGATAGAAAGTTGAGATGAACACTTTCTACTGACAAGTACCTACTGTAATGTTAAACAAAACATGTTTGACCACCGTGTTGTTTTAGATCACGTACTACAACCAGGCCACACCAGGAGTTCTTCCCTACATCTCCACAGACATCGCTGGCCTCTCATCCAGCTTCTACAGCGCATTCTCTGCCTGTAGCCACTTTCTAGAGGCCAACAAGGAACACCTGGTACTGCAACCGAGTAGTACTACAATATCAGATAGTACTGAAGTACAATAAAAAAATTAAGAAGGTTATCAGATAGTTATCCTACCACCTGGATGTAACCGACAAAGGTTACCCCTGTGGGGGCAGTGTTGTCCACCTTTACCCAAAATATTTTTACAGGTGCTGAGCAACATGAACCTGTTCCTTACCAAACACGACCATGTGTACTTAGAAACACAATCCTTAATGATGCAAGCAAGATATATATATTTTTTCCTAATTTCTTAACTTTAAAAATGTAATGTCTAATCCTTAAATTAAAACAGCGCCTCTGAGTGGCCACTTGCAGTAGTTTTGCTTAATCTAGTGTGGGATCAATAAAGTTTGATTAATTTAATCCAATTTAAATCTGTTTTGTTGCTATGTAATACACTGTCAAGCCTTTATCTAAATCTATGCAAAAGAAAATATCTTATTATTGCCATCATACACAGTGGCAGGACAATAAGCACTCTATTTTATTATTTTGTATTTTTTTGGGTCAGTAAAATGATGAAAAATGTGCAATAGTAGTTTGTAGATTGACTTTAAGTTAATGTTCTTTTGTATTCATATATTGTTTTGATAGACAGTTATCATAGAAATTTATTTTGACTTCTGATGAGAACTTATATTATTGGAGTTGAATGTGGTTTTTCCTGATTCCTTCCTTTTCCTGAGACTTAGATTTTCTACCTCGTTAAATGTGTTTTTATCAACTTGATTGAAATGTAGATTTTTGTATTTTTAGCAAGAACTGCACTTGGAGATCGTTCATATGGACATTCATTATCCTGGAAATACTATGATTGAAGTCTTGATTTAACTTGAACAAATAAAACTCTCTAAATCTCTCCCTGCTGCATTGTCACCTTTACTTTACACCTTTACAAACAAAAAGACTAGTTTGGCTGGCAAAAAAGTGAGACAGCCATCTGGATTAATGACAGGTAATGTCTTATTTATTTTCTTATATAGACACAAAGTAAAGGGCTGAAGTGGTTACCTTGTATGGATAAGTGTGAAATACCAGTTGAAATAATGGCACACGGTACTTTTGGACTAGTGTCAACCAGTCATCCCTTTAGAACAAATCAATTGTTGCTTGTTGTGCCTGCTACCAATTTGCATTGCTTTGCATCAGCATCATTTTTGCTGAAGTCAGGGAGACAAGCTGTCACTATCTGTCTGTCTGTCTGTCTATCTGTCTATCTATTCTTATTAAATGTACCAGAAAAATAGCATTGTTTTTTTCTATATTATATTGTTCTGGAAGACTCTATCATAGTAGCGCTTAGTATTGTATAGTACACTTACACTCAAACGCTGTCATGACGTCGGTCACTGTTAGCCTCCACGCAGAGCCCGGATAGCTCAGTCGGTAGAGCATCAGACTTTTAATCTGAGGGTCCAGGGTTCAAGTCCCTGTTCGGGCGTTGCTTTTAAACAATTTCCCAAAGGATACTCCCGAGGTATTATCCTACACTTCAATCTATCTACTGTATATATGTAAACAGCCTGTACACTGGATGCACGTAAAGCAGCAGTTCGTCCTCCACAGCGATTGGTGGCGGTGTTGCATCAAAAGTTGTTTTGAAATCTCTGACCGATGATAACAAAGAAGTTGGCGCAGATACACAGTGAACCTGTCATTTATGCCTTAGTCGCTGTGTTGTACTGTTCACATCCAAACGACAGTATCAGCATGAAGCAGCAGCGTTCTCTAAAGCTACAGGCGGCCACTAGAGAGAAGCTGAGGAAGTTCGATTCCCTGCGAGGTAAATTTAATCAAAAACGTTTCAACTGGACTTCTTCGCGAGTATTAAAAACGTTCGACTGTCTCTGTTGAATGTACAGGTCGGGAGGTTCAGGACGGTGAGTTCTGGGATGTGGTTGTTCTGACCGCAGCTGACCACAGTCAGAGAGAAGCCTACGAACTGCAGGTCCTAGGGAAAGTGGACAGAAGAGAACTTCCACTGGGAGTCCACTATAAAGTTTACTCCGATCCACCAGGACCTAAGATAGGTGAGCACAGCACGACACCTCATGGACAGTATGGACATCAGATATTTTTATGTTCAGTGAATGGTTGTCTCTTCATAATATTCGGTTTCGTGAAGTAGTTTAGAACGGAGGAAGTAGAAAAAAAGGAGACTGTGGAAGAGAGGAGAAGAATAGAGTGGAGTCAGGATGGAACAACTGGAGAAAAGAGTCAGGAGTGATCTGAGATAGAAGAGAGTCAGCTAAGGTGAAGGG
>JAFBJS010013788.1:156686-178583 GCA_016785265.1 Paraplagusia blochii
GGGACAACACAGACAGGAAGGTTTGGAGAAAAAGCTAGAGAAGACAGATTAAGATGGTTTGGACATGTTCAGAGGAGGGACAGTGGATACATTGGTAGAAGCATGATCTTAGAGATGGAGCTACCAGGTAGGAGACAAAGAGGAGACTGATGGATGCAGTGAGAGAGGACATGGAGGTAGTTGGAGTCAGAGTAGAAGATATAAAGAAATAACTGTGGAGATACAGTCTACTCAAGAGTTTGATTGTCATATCCATCATTTCTTTTACAGTCAATGCTCAGGACAACGAAGACCACGTCCCTCTTCACTTCTGTGCTCGCTTCGGTCATCACGAGATTGTGCGTTTCCTCCTGCAGGGCAACTTTGACGTGCAACCTCACTCCGTCAACATCTACGGGGACACGCCGTTACACCTGTAAACACCTCTCTGTGGTTTTAGCGTGTGTTTAGATGATGATCTGAACAGGAACTAAAATGTTGTGCTGTCTCCAGGGCCTGCTATAACGGCAAGTTTGCAGCAGTGAAGGAACTCGTACAGCTCTCTGGTACAGAGAGTCTGCCCAAGGAGAACATATTCAGTGAGACAGTACTTCATAGGTAGTATTACTGTTATAAATGTAAACTTTACATGTGTGTACTTTATTTCCCTTCTGTTCAATTCCATCATGTCTTACACAGTGCATGCACCTATGGAAAAGACCTGGAGATGGTCAAGTTCTTACTGAGCCAGAATGCTATGAGCATCAACCATCAGGGCAGGGATGGACACACGGGTGAGTCTTGGCATCAGTCTAACCCAGGCGTGGTCAAAACTAAGGCTCGGGGGCCAGATGCGGCCCATCTGGCTTTTTTATGCGGCCCGCCAACCTTGTCCAAATCAAATAATTTATCTATTTTGTCATTATTCTACTGTCTTTCCCTACGCAATAATGCATTTCCCCCAGTAGCTGACGTCATAAAGAGTATTAGAAATGTAGGATTTTAGATTTTATACATGACTTTTTACTGCCATTTATCTTAGTTCAATTGAAATATCCATCATTTCTTTTACAGTCAATGCTCAGGACAACGAAGACCACGTCCCTCTTCACTTCTGTGCTCGCTTTGGTCATCACGAGATTGTGCGTTTCCTCCTGCAGGGCAACTTTGACGTGCAACCTCACTCCGTCAACATCTACGGGGACACGCCGTTACACCTGTAAACACCTCTCCGTGGTTTTAGCGTGTGTTTAGATGATGATCTGAACAGGAACTAAAATGTTGTGCTGTCTCCAGGGCCTGCTATAACGGCAAGTTTGCAGCAGTGAAGGAACTCGTACAGCTCTCTGGTACAGAGAGTCTGCCCAAGGAGAACATATTCAGTGAGACAGTACTTCATAGGTAGTATTACTGTTATAAATGTAAACTTTACATGTGTGTACTTTATTTCCCTTATGTTCAATTCCATCATGTCTTGACAGTGCGTGCACCTATGGAAAAGACCTGGAGATGGTCAAGTTCTTACTGAGTCAGAATGCAATGAGCATCAACCATCAGGGCAGGGATGGACACACGGGTGAGTCTTGGCATCAGTCTAACCCAGGCGTGGTCAAAACTAAGGCTCGGGGGCCAGATGCGGCCCATCTGGCTTTTTTATGCGGCCCGCCAACCTTGTCCAAATCAAATAATTTATCTATTTTGTCATTATTCTACTGTCTTTCCCTACGCAATAATGCATTTCCCCCAGTAGCTGACGTCATAAAGAGTATTAGAAATGTAGGATTTTAGATTTTATACATGACTTTTTACTGCCATTTATCTTAGTTCAATTGAACGATCCATCTTTCTTTATAAGACTCCGCCCCGTGTCCATTTTTAGGACCAATTGTGGCCCGTGAGTCAAAAAGTTTGCCCATACCTGCAACCAGTCGTGGATAAACTGTTCCACAAAGGGTCAGTGTGGCTGCTGGTGTTTGTTCCTGCCTGATAACTGAGATCAGTTGCTTCAACCTATCATCTCAGGTGTGTTAAAGCTTGGTTGGAACCAAAACCTGCATCACAGTGGATTTTTGTGGAACAGTTTGTTCATCCCTGGTCTAAACTTTTAGAACTAATTCAACAACACCTACAAATTGGTATTTCTTCATAAAGCTCTTCACAGTGCCTGTTTCCACGGCCATATTCGCCTGGTTCAGTTTCTGCTCGACTGTGGTGCAGACATGAACATGGTCGCCTGTGACCCAAGCAGGTCCAGTGGAGAGAAGGACGAGCAGACGTGTCTAATGTGGGCGTATGAAAAAGGTTGACTTGAAAACAACATTCCAAACATCACTGATTTTTTTTAAATAAAAGAGAGTAAAACCACAGGAATTCTGTGTATTCCAGGTCACGACGCGATCGTCACTTTACTGAAACACTACAAACGTCCTGATGACACTCCCTGCAATGAGTACTCCCAGCCAGGAGGCGGTGCGTTCTCAACACAGTCTGACGCAACATTGCATAATTTCCATTTGATGTCCTGCCTGAATATTGTCTCTTTTCCAGATGGCTCCTACGTTTCCGTCCCATCTCCCCTGGGGAAGATAAAAAGCATGACAAAAGGTAGCAAGACGGAACAGATACTTTCACAGCTCACAGCACTGACAGCTCACGTTACAGACGATGGTGGAACAGCTGCTGCCACTTCACTGTTTTTCACACAGTTTTATATTAAAAAAATTGAAAAGAGAACAATGAATAGTGGGAAAATGTCAAAGTATCAGTGCTTTCACTGGGCTCACCTCCCAAAAAAGGCTCACAAAGGGTGCCGTGTGATTTGGGTGGCAGTTGTGGAGACTTCTGCCCCAGTGAACCAGTAAGGGAGGATAAAAAAATTTATGAATGAAAAATATCTGACATAACTAAGGAAACGTCCACATTATATCAACAGGGCTCAAATTACATCAAATACTACTATATATAATGTGGTACTAATGTGAGGTACTAATAGTACATCATCTCATACCATACCAACCACAACATATGGTGCAGCTCCAGGACATGAGCTCCGCTAAACCCAAGTTGTCCAACTTAGGAGTAAACAACTTTTGCTAGCCTTTCATTGCGATAGAGGAAACATTGGGACTGCTCACCTGAGCTGTGTCTCGCCGCCTGATCTCAGGTCAGCCACAAGCACCGTCCTCTGTCTCACTCTGAATGATAATAAATGCTGAGGAAATTACATAAGTTTGTCAAATAGCGGTCACAGTGATCACCATGAGTTATCTGCAGCTAAAGTCGCAATTTCATTGTTGTAGCGACTTTATATCGCCTTCACCTGATCTTCAGTGTTGGTAGAGCAGTGTCTTTGAACTATATTGAGCAAAATGTCACATCTGTGGAAGAAGTTGACATTTGCTTTAACCTTAGAGCTCTTTAAGAACCTGCGATGTGAGGATTTGGACGGAGCGCTTTCAGAGGAGGAGACGTCAGAATCTCCACACTCTGGCTGTTAGCACGAGGACAACATGAATATTAAATGTGTTAAAATACACATTTCTGTGTTATTTAGTTATGTCGAAGGCACCATAACAGAAATATCCAAAACAACAACCTTAACACAAAGCCACAAATAAACCTGAATAAAAACTAAGGTAAATATAAAACACATAAGTGTATTTTATCCATTTATATGCCCGTGCGACCATATATATGCCGGGTCACAGAGGTAGTACTCTCTACCACTGCCACCCAAATCACATTGATCCATACTGCGAGCCTTCCTGTGGGCGGTGAGTTCACTGTAGGTTATGTGGGTCGGGACAGTGGCAACCTGGCGGATTCGAACCTGAAGCCTTTCTGACCCAAATCCGCTTCCATGATGTAAAGTATACAACCACCATACAAATATCACATTTTTCCTAGATGTTGTTGGTTCAACTGTTTCGTGGTTGAAATGCTTCATGGTTATTGGTCATTGTTCGTGACGCGTGGTGGAAGATCCAGTATTTACGCCACCTTCTCCCTGATACTGATGCCGATATGTTAAATATTAAGAGGCTTCTGGGTAAAATCTGCCATAATAATTTTACTTTTTGTTACAGAGAAGGCTGAAGTCCTCCTACTCAGGGTCAGCCTCCCGTCCCAGTTCCACCTTCAACTGTCTGAGCTGGAATTCAATGAAATTATTGGATCAGGTATGTTTTATATCTCAAAATTAGTAAATCTTCTTCCCTCCACTTCTTATTAACAATTAATTCTGTCCAATACCCAGGCTCCTTTGGAAGAGTCTACAAAGGCAAATACCGGAATAAAATTGTGGCCATAAAACGGTAATCTACAGCTTTGAGCAAAGGAAAAGAAGAATCAATTAGTATCTTCTCCTTTAAGCACTAATTGCGTCTCATTATCTCTGTAGCTACCGAGCCAACACCTACTGCTCTAAGTCTGACGTGGACATGTTCTGCAGAGAAGTCTCCATCCTCTGTCGTCTCAATCATCCCTGCATCATTCATTTTGTCGGGGCCTGTCTGGACGACCCAAGCCAGTTCGCCATCGTCACTCAGTATGTCTCCGGAGGTTCACTGTTCTCCCTGCTGCACGAGCAGAAGAGGTGAGGCAACGTCCCCTAACTGTTTGTTGTTGGTAACCCAAAATTGGTTACTTCAAAGGCAACAGGACGTAGTAGGTTTCTTGAAGACGTTTCACCTCTTCATCCAAGAGGGTTCTTCAATAACTATGGAGTTCTGGTTTTTAACCTCAAAAGAAGCTACAGACCTGTGAAAGGGGTTGTTGCAGAAAACAAAAGGCTAAAAGAGGGAGTTGGGACACAAGCTGGACAATGTGGTTTATGCCATTCAGTGCGGCGAGGACTGTGCCGGCCTCTACATTGGGGAGACCAAGCAGCTGCTACACAGGTGCATGGCCCAACATAGGAGGGCTAACACCTCAGGTCAGGACTCAGCTGTCCAACGACACTGGAAGGCTACCAATCATTCTTTGGAGGACCAAGTCATTCAGATCTTGGCCAGAGAAGACAGATGGTTTGAGAGAGGTGTAGCCATTTTTGTCAACCAGGAAAAACCATCCCTCAACAGAGGTGGTGGTTTGAGACATAGCCTGTCACCCACCTACAAAGCTCTTTTGGGAACAATACCCCAAAGATTCCACTCTCAACAACCGGTTTCACACATCAAGGATCCACGTGCCCAAAACCACTCCAACAATGACGGTAATGACCCATCAATACCCACCCAATGACTGGTATCACACTTCACAGGTATCCCCAGGTCCACCAAACAAGAGGAACCTGAAACACCCCTTCCTCCCCACTCACAGGACATAACTTCTGTTACTCCCCACTAACAGTTAGAACTGAAGTAGAACTCCCCAATGACAGAATTGAAGAGGCCTCTTGGATGAGAGGTGAAACGATGTCCAAAAAAATGAATGTCCAGTTGCCTAACGAAACTCTTTAACCTTGAGGTGGGGTTAGATGGTATCTAGAGGTATAAATGGGGTAGTCGGGGTTGTATCGATATCGATTGAGTGATATACTGTTTTGTTGTCTGTTGGAATCGGTTGTTTTTCTTTTTGATGTGAGACTTTGTTCTGATGGTCAGGGATGGGGGAGAATTTTCTCGAAATAAAGCTCAGAACAACACTATCTCCCCTTTGTTGGGAGAAGGTTTCTCCAGATTGACGTAGATCGCTTCCTTCACATTTTTCTGGCTTCCTTCCTTTTCTGCCCAGGATATGGACATCCTCATCCAAAAAGGGTTCAGTTGTCAGCAACTGGACTTCTTCTTGGAGTTGAAAGACATTTCATTCCTCAACTGAGGAACTTCATCAGTTTCTGGTTGTTGATGGAGGGAACTCTAGTAGTTGTGCTACTCTAGATCACTCCCTTCACCACTGGACAAAATTGTGTCCATTCTTCTTCACATAGCGTATAGCTTCCCTTTCATACTTTACGAACAAAGTCGTTCTGTCAATAGTTGTTATCTTCCCTTTTCATTAACTATATTTCTAAATCATGGTGCAATGGCCCAATATATGTTAGAAAGTAAAGTCTTTATTTATATTGTGCTTGAATTTTATGTATCATCAATTCCAATCAGACGTCTGCTCAAGTCTGAATACCTTCCCTGTTAGTTTATCGTCCCTCATTAACAAAGCCACCGAGCCACCGCTGCCGGGACGATCATTGATCCAGATGAAGTGTTCCGCTAACTGTAGGGACAGGTGATGTCTTTATTGACTGCTCTATTGATCTGTGCGAAGTCCACCGTGTGATTGGCAGGGGTTATTGATCCGGCACTAAGTGGCTGCTGCTGCCTTTAATGATGTGTCAATGGACAGGCTCATCGACCTGCCGTCCAAGCTCATCATCGCCATCGATGTGGCCAAGGGCATGGAGTACCTGCACAACCTCACCCAGCCCATCATTCACAGGGACCTCAACAGGTGGTGCCACACTGATTACACACTAACATGTGGGTGTGAAAATAACTACCGACAGTGACGATAAATCGTGCGTCCTTTACAGTCACAATATCCTGCTCTATGAAGATGGACACGCGGTGGTGGCTGATTTTGGAGGAGAACCAGTGACTGAATCAACTTGATTATCTTCAACATTCTTGGATGCATGAAGAGAACGGTATTTTCGAGCAATGTCCAAAAATGTCCATATTGGCATCTTATGTGTGGATACTGGTTGCGTTTACCGACGTCCGTCTCTAAAATCGGTCAATATGGTAAAGTAGAACTTAAACCGCATGGCTATGTATTTTTCATCGCATTATGGCTACTGTAGTGAGGAGCCTTGCGAAGTAACACACTCTGGGCTTCAAAGTGTTACGGTGTGTGTTTGTGTCTTCTCCTTTCATCTTGTCTCTTTTTCAGGGGTTGGACAACAAGTCCACAATTCCTATCTCATCCCGTCCTCCGTATCCTCAACTCTACCTCCATCTACCTCCATGTCCTCCCTTACTGCATCCATCAATCTCCTCTTTGTCTCCTACCTGGTAGCTCCATCTCTAGGATCATCCGTCTCCCAATATAACCACTGTCCCTCATCTGAACATGTCCAAACCATCTCAATCTGTCTTCTCTAGCTTTTTCTCCTAACATTCCTGTCTGTGTTGTCCCCATAATCACCTCAGAATACAATAGTTTCATATCTTATATTACTACAATTTATTACCACATACTATATATCACTGGGCTGTTTGATTAACAGCTACTAAGAATTTGTCACATAACATTGTTGGGGACGACTGCAGGTGCAGGACACAAATGCAACACTGCTGACATGGGATCAGATGCTGCCCTTTGATGGAAAAAAAAACAACTGAGCTGCACAAAGACCAAACAAACAAAAGCCACCAAGACCAAAAACAAAAACAAAAAAAACAAAAAAAAACAAAAACAACACCAGCCAAGAAACCAACACCATCAAACAGCAACAATCAACAAACCAGGGCTGACAGAAGGAGAGGGCTCTATATACCCAGGACACCAGGTGACCTGAGTCAGACTAATGAGTCAGACTGTGAACAGGACCAGGTGTGAGTGATTAGACAGCTAATCAGGGAGAGAGAACAGGTGATGGTACGGATTGTTCTTTGAACGTCACAAAATACACATTTAACTCCATGACAACCTGGAGAAAAATGAATGAAATGAAAGTTTTGATCAATAATCACGTTCAAAAACTATTAAAAATACATTCAATAAAAAACATTTTGATGTACATTCATTCAAATCTGTGTTCTGTGTCCGTAGAGTCCAGATTCCTCCAGTCTGTAGATGAAGATAACATGACCAAGCAGCCAGGGGTCAGTATTATTTATTTTCTTTTTTAAAAACAATTCAGATTACAGTTCCCTGGAAACGTGTGGTTTTCTCTCCTATGCTAACACCTGTCACCGTCTCAAAACAATTTTAATAAAAAAAAAAAAACAGAAGTGCTTCTGTGCAGTTTCTCTCTCAGTTGCTGACTCATCACTTCAGACTGCTTGAACTGCAGTTTGATGTTAAGTGTGCTGCTTCTCCAGGGAGCTGCTTATTGTGAAGCGCTACTTGCCCTTTCTGGGATGCAGTGTTTTTTTGTCAGTAATTGGGTCTCCTTGTGTGTGTGTGTGTGTGTGTGGCGTATACAGAACCTACGATGGATGGCTCCAGAGGTGTTTACCCAGTGCACCCGGTACTCAGTGAAAGCAGACATGTTCAGCTACGCCCTCTGTCTGTGGGAGCTGCTCACTGGAGAAATTCCCTTTGCTCACCTAAAACCTGGTAATTTATATTTAGCTTTTCATGATACCACTCATTCAACGGGCCCCTTGATACATAGGGGCCCCTAGATATGAGCTTTCCAAGTTAAAAGTAAGCATATATAGAAATCTTGCAGTATGATTTTTGGGGACGAACGGCTGTATGTTCGAGTAATTGTCACTAGATGGCAGCATTGTAGCTCATTTTATTAATGTTATCAAGATTAAGAAAAGCTTTAATTGCCCCACGATTCAGTAATTGCTTGTGCTCATACACACCTGGTTGTTCATGCAGATAAAAGAATAAGTATTATCCATCGATATTGGTATCGGTTAGTACCGATACCAATACGATATTGGAAAGTGTTGAAATTCTAGTTCCAACATTTTTGATTATATAAGGAATATCTAGTCGGAGTGTTCAACCAACCTGCTGTCATACCTCACTTTTTTCACGCTTGGTTATTTTACCCATTTTTATTCAATAATATAAAATATTTTCTTAGTTATTATCAGTTTATATTGTCGATATATTCAGTCATAACTTATCTTTTTGGTGTTTAGTTGGTGGTAGTTTCAATTTTATTAATTAATAGTATTTTTCTAGGGGGGTTGTTATTTTTGAAGAGGAAAATGCAATCTACATAAGAGTAAATCGTCTATGAGTGCTGACGTGCTAAGCTCATATCCACGGGCTCCACTGTACAACTTTGGGTTGTACAACTATAGTTACAAGTATAGTATAGTATATTATGGTGGACCATAGTAAACATTTGATTTTATCTTCTGGGCCAAAAATAATTACACTGCATGCCAGATTTGGCCCCCGGGCCTGAGTTTGACACCTGTGTTTTAGAGCAAACACTCATGATGTCCATTAAACAAAGGGTGGCTGATTTGGATGGCGTTGGTAAATGATGACAACACGCACAAACATGAACTCATTGTGTTCCTCTGACTTTAGCTGCAGCAGCAGCAGACATGGCCTATCACCACATCCGACCCCCCATTGGCTACTCCATCCCCAAACCCATATCTGCCCTTCTGATGAGAGGCTGGAACTCCTGTCCAGAGGTAGGGTTGCCAAGTTCTTAACAAAAAACAGGTAATAAGCCTTAATGTTTATAAAACTTTAGATGAGCATATTCAGAACCAGTGTTCGGCAAGTTACTTTAAAAAAGTCACTTATTACTTTACTAGTTACTGCCCTGAAAAAAGTAACTAGTTAAATTACTAGTTACTAAATTATGAAAGTAACCAATAACTAGTTACCTTACCTTAAAAGTAAGTAGTGTAGTGGAACAATAAAAACAAAATAGATGTTTAGACATTTTAACAGGCATCTTTATAGTGACCTCAACTTGCCACTTGTCATCGTCTTGCATATGGGTGTGTGCTGCTGTACCGCGTCGCCTGTGTGTGTGACTGTTTATTTCCCTATAAGGCAAGAAGACCCGCCCAGGTCTCTTTCTGATTGCCTTAGCCTGAAATGTTAACCTATGTCAACTAATCATCGCTCCTTTTCAACACATGGGTTCAGTTAGTATGGACGGCCGTCTTTCACTCATGAATAACAGGCAGCAGACAGACTCCACTGACACACAGTCCTCTGTCCTTGACCAGCAGAAACCGTCCATTTGGACCACAGGTAGTAACAAGTAACGAGCCCCTTTACACCAAAGTAACAATAACTGTGTTACTGAATGGGAAAAGTAATGCAAAGTAAAGTAATGCATTACAATATTAGTTACCGAGAAAAGTAGTTTGTTACGTAACAGCGTTGCAAGTAAGGCGTTAGTCCCAACACTGTCCAGAACTCCCTGCCTTCAAACAGACTTAACACATCAGTAATGTAACCTTTCTTTGTTGTGATCTGGCTGCAGGTTCTTTAGCTAAATACGCAGAGTAAGCTGCTCAGTGCAGCAGTAGTGAGTGGGACAGTCAAACCCCCACGAGGCGTTTAACTGCTCGGCTGTTCATATTTAAGAGCATGCGTGACTCTGATGATCCTCCCTTGTTGGTGTGTGTTCATAATTACCCAGGCATGTTTTTTTCCTCTGCCTCATTAAGGCATGTTATTACATGGCTCAGCATGTTGGCACCTCTCTCCCTCTGTGGTCTGTCTCCTTCCTGCTTGACACTTCACGCTGACAGCCACTTATCTGTTGTGGAACATGCCTCGCTATGTGAACTCCAGCTCCGCCCGTTGCACTCCTCCTTCTCGCCAGGTCTTTTTTGAGAACACAGTGGTGACTTTCATTGGTCATAGCTGGGGTGTATTTGAGAGCACAACTACACCTGGTAAAGGTTGCCTGTTTGATAATCAAGCCAGAAATGTATTATTATTATTATTAAAATGTCTGGTTAGTGTATATTTATATCAAAAACTACCATTTTAACTCCAGAAAATATGCTACAATTTCACATTTCCACATTTTCTCTTTTCTAAGACATCAAAGTTTGCAAGATTCCAAGATTTCACTGGGTTTTCAACAGAACTTTTTTATTCTTTTCATTAAAAGTTAATGCATTTTTTATAATCATGCATGACAGAATTTTAAATTTTACAACTGTAGAAACTGTAATTGGATTTTGAATGCCCTATGTTTAGTAGAATGATGTGTGCCCTAAAAAGATTTGGGGATAAACATCTGTTTATTCAAGTAATTGCCACAAGATGGCAGCATTCCAGCTCATTTTATTAATATCATGCACATACAGCTACTTATACAGATAAATAAATAAATATTGCCCATCTTTATCAATATCGTTTAATAACGATATCACTCTTGATATTGGAAAGTTTTGAAATCATAGATTTTAGACCAGGCCTGGGCAACTATTTTGTGTATTTGTGTATATTTTGAGTATTTCCGTGAACTAAGATACATGATGAGCAAGGTATTGAATAAAGGCAAATGCTTGAAGCCTATTTAGACTATCTATTGAGGAAAAGTTGTTTTTGCAGGGAAAAAGGTAGAAGGATAACAATAATATAAATTAAAAGTATAATTTGGACATGTCTGGTGGGCCAGTTTATAGCGCCAAATGGGCCACGTCTGACCCCCGGGTCTTAGTTTGGTCTGTTTTAGGCAATAGTACGTCACATATTAGCAAAAAAATAATATCAGACAACCCCAGTTAAAATAGATAATATATTGTAATATATTAGTATGAAATTGCTTATTGATATATTTTGGCTTAATCCAATACTAAAAAAACATACGTACTTTATTTCTGTTCTTCAGGACAGACCTCACTTCTCGGAGGTGGTCTCCAGCCTGGAGGAATGTTTGTGCAATGTGGAGGTATGGAAAGTAACCCTCCATCTTAACTGCTCTCCTCTGAAGTGAGTAACCTAGTGTCTCATGTCACAGTTGATGTCTCCAGCCTCGAGTAACAGCAGCGGTTCACTTTCCCCCTCGTCTTCCTCTGACTGTCTTTTGGGACGAGGGGGCCCGGGTCGAAGTCACGTGGCCGCGCTCCGTTCTCGTTTCGAGCTGGAGTACGCACTCAACACACGTGCATATGGATCTTGGAGGTATGACGGAACAAAGAACTTGTTAATACTGAAGTAACACACTGTTGGTAAATTATCTGTACAAAGAAAATTCCTCAGACATCACGTCTGCGCTTGAACAAAACAATCTTACACGACAAGTTACAAGCAAAGATTTACTGCGACAGTGAGGTGTGAAGTTGCCTGGAGACAAACCAGGAAACAAAGACAGCAAATACTATAAAACATACATGGAATTCTGACACGGGTGAAAGGCCTCGATGTGTTTGCTGAATCCTGGCAACCGTCTCTCTGAGTCACGTAACAGAGGGTGGGTTCTTTGTGAATTGCTATTGGCTTGTTTGTAATTTTCCTAATGGCGTTCCATTAAAGGGTCGACTCACAGGCTTCTCCTCTTCCTCATGTTTCACCAAAAGTGCTGATTCAATCACATCAAAATTGATTCCTATGATCAATGAGCTGTCAGTCCTGTTATTAATTTTGTATGTGGCCCCTCTTGCAGAGAAAGTGAGAGCAGCATTAGGTCAGTGGATTGAATTTCATCTGTCTCTACTGTATCTTCTCACATCATCTCATCTTTCCATTTTCTCAAAGTAAAGAACTCTTACTGTTGAGGCTTCAGTGTTTGACAGATTCACTTTTTCTCTCCAGTGAGCGACGGCGAGCCTCCGGAGGTCTCTCACTGGAAGAATTACGGAGAACGATGCAGTTTCCACCCATTGATAGAAATGGTTTGTAAGCAATGTTTGTGTTAGAATTGTAGTTTGTTTCATTTCATTTAAAGATTCACTCATAGTTATTTTTCTGCCTCCCTCTGTGGATGGTTTGAAAAATATTGTCAGAAACCGAATACGGTTAAAATCTTTATTCTGTCTTGGATTCTTTTCAGAGAAATAATAGCAGACCTGCCTGGTCTGATCACCTGCTTTATTTTCTGCTTTGGTCCATGTATTATTCTAGTTATTGACTTGAATATACTAGAAATCACCATAATCCTATTAACATCCTATGATCCTATTTAGAGGAAAACCAACAGTCAACAATGTCCATCTCCCCCTGTCCTCTGTATCTTCTACTCTAACTCCAACTACCTCCATGTCCTCCCTGACTGCATCCATCAATCTCCTCTTTGTCTCCTACCTGGTAGCTCCATCTTTAGGATCATTCTTCTACCAATGTATCCACTGTCCCTCCTCTGAACATGTCTGGTGTCTCTAACTTTGTCTCCAAACCTTCCTGTCCATGTTGTCCCCCTGATTACCTCGTTCCTAACCCAAATCAGTGTACGACAGTATGTAATATATTAGCTATAACTAAAGATGTCGAGTATTAACTTTTGTCCATACATAGTTTTGCAAATATTGTCCAAACACTTAATTTTCCAATACGATACATCCAATTACCGATATATGCCTAAATCGTATGTGTCCAAAAATATATCGGTTCTACCATTAACACATAATTTTGCTACCATATTTCTGAACAGTATCAGCCAACTGATATTATCAAACACACAGACCTGCTGGCCTTTTCAATATCTTTGTACAACAATGAAGTTCCTCAAAATATTAGCACAAACTTAATTAATCTTCAATCTTTTATGCTAATCAACAGTTACCCATAATGCTCCTGTGAATGTGTTTGTGTTTCAGGTTACGTGTCTGACCCCATGAGCACCGTAAGATTCTGCTCCTCCTTCAGCAGCAGCGGCAGCTTTGAAGACAGTAATTGAGGCTCTGAGTTGTTGTTATTGTTTGGCGTCTTTGTGACACTCCCTGATATGTACAAGGGTTTAATCCTAATCTGAATGTACAGGTCAATTTGAAGGTATTCATGTAGCAAAGATAATTGTGGTGACAGAGTTGTTTACTTTTTTTTCTGAAATATTTTTACCTTATACTTTTTGTTTTTCCATCTGAAGTAGTTTAGGTGAGACAGGAGGAATGAAGGTCAGTCATAGCAGGACAGAGTAGATGTGTGTGAATGAAAGGGAGAACAGTGGAATGGTGAAGTTACAAAGAGCAGAGGTGGAGAAGGTGGAGGAGTTAAGATGCTGAGGATCAACTGTTCAGAGCAGTGGAGACTGTGGAAGAGAGGAGAAGAATAGAGTGGAGTCAGGATGGAACAACTGGAGAAAAGAGTCAGGAGTGATCTGAGGAGATTGATGGATGCAGTGAGGGAGGACATGGAGGTAGTTGGAGTCAGAGGAGAAGAAGGAGAGGACAGAGTGAGACGGCACAGTTAGATGTGGAGGAGTTAAAGATGCTGAGATTCTCTTTAGGAGAGACAAGGATGGACAGGATCAGGAATGAGGTGATTAGAGGGACAACACAGACAAGAAGGTTTGGAGACAAAGTTAGAGACACCAGATAGAGAGGGTTTGGGGACGTTCAGAGGAGGGACAGTGGATACATTGGTAGAAGAATGATCCTAGAGATGGAGCTACCAGGTAGGAGACAAAGACGAGATTGACGGATGCAGTGAGAGAGGACATAGAGGTAGAATAGAGGATACAGAGGACAAAGTGAGATGGAAAATGTTGACTCGCTGTGACCCCTGAAAAAAGGGGATGAAGGGAAAGGAGAAAAGTACAAATCTGAATTAGCTTCGGTCTCGTTCGTGGTTTTTGTAAATATTTGGTCAATTAAATATATTTTGGTTATTATTTCATTTCCAATTCAAAAGTTTCTAAAAAGGGTCACTGTTTCTTCCAATTTCTCCATCTTGTTTGGACAGTCACACACAATTAAAATGTTAGGTTGATAAAGTATCAATCTATAATTGTAGTGTTGACAAAACAATGTAAATTACGCTATTAAAATACTTCATAGTACTGTTCTATGCAAATGATGTGTGTGGTTGTGTTTGGGAGGAAGACGTTTCCAATTGCAATTTATCACATGTTTCCACAATGTGCAAATGAAAACTAAAAATAAAACCAAATGTGTTTGTTTTTCCATTACTGTCTCCCATCAACTGACCTTATATGTGCGCCTATACATAGTTAGAGTATTTGAAGTACTTTACTCAGGTGTGTCCTAACAAAAAGACACTGCAGGTGTTTCTGTTATTAACACAAGCAGAAACAGAAGCATTTGACTCCCAGCTGCACAGTCACCCTCTGCCAACAAGACGGAACGCTGACACAGCGTTCCAAATCCCAGGTTAGACACCATGGAAACACCGAGCACAACAACAGTACAGTAAGTAGTACATTAGCATTTGCAAGGACACAAGGGACGGCTATTCTATACTCGTACCATCTTTAAAAAACCATTGATGTTCACAGGTTTAATTGACAAATACATTATATATTGTGTTAATCGGATTGTTTTAGTGTAGAGCTTGTTTTTTTCTCTGTTTTTATCCTACCTACTCTTAACACCTTTGTGCCTGCGCTGTTACAAAAACAAATAAAGGTTTTCTTAATCTTAATCTCAATTAGTAAACTGAACCAAAAAACTTTGATGTTAAGTTGTGTTTCTCTTCAAAACAATGAAACCCAGAAGTGCCATCAGCTCAGATATCAGTGGAATCCAAGAAAACCTCTACAGTCCATAGCAGACCTGGGCAAACTAAGGCCCGGGGGCCAGATGTGGCCCTTTTGGCTTTTTAATCCGGCCCGCAAAACTTGTCCAGATTATACTGATAATTTATATCATAATTATCCTTCTGATTTTCCTAGAATAGTCTAGAAAAGGCTAAGAGCATTTGAGCATTTTATTATTATTATTAAATACACATCATTTATCCAAGTTCACACAAATACTCAATCTTTCTGATCCTGACCTGGCCCCCAACTGAAATTTCAGAACTACCTATGGCCCACGATGCAAAATAATTGCCTGGTCCAGAGTAATATGGTGAGACCTGGTCATTGTGGAGTAAATGCATAACAAAACATGCTTTTAGAGACAGATATAATAAACAATAGAGGTGAAAGGCTAGTCATGATTGTCTCAAGGCACCGCTGAAGCTTGGTGGAGGGTGTCTACAAGTTGGGACTGCATTTGTAGCGTTAACCATTCCAAAGATTTTGCAAACCCAAATGAAAACATGTGAACCAACGTTATCATTCAGTCATAATCAACAATGAGTTCTTAGTCATCACAGAAGACACACTCAGGGATAAGGTCTCTAAATTCTCCTACTTTCAACCTTCGTTCATTCACTTCAGCTTATATTGACTTTTTATGCAGTATTGTATTTCAAAGCACTTGACTCAGTCGTCCACACGGACGTATCAGTGACTCAAAGCTGCAAAATTGTGCTCGTGTCTGGTCGGGTGAAATACAGAGTCCACTGGGGGCCATCATCACTGTGGGAGTCCAAACTCTCATCAATAATTCACTCATTTGTAAGTGCCCGCGGCTCAGTATCTGTTTACATGTAATAGGTGATCGCAGCTGGACCTGATAGCTCACTAAAACCGTGTCGCTTTGTTTGTACAAAGTATGAACTGGTCGATTGGAAACAGTCGAAGCAGCTGTTTCTTATGCTTGTGACATCATCAAGGCCAAAAACGACAGCAATACCAATATCCATATGTTCCAACCGCTTCATTTCAGATTCTGATATCACCAATACCCTTATAGGCTTGTTAATATTACAACAATACAATAAGCTAGAATGCTGCCATCTAGTGCTGCACTCTTATATACAGCCGTTTACAAAAAAAAATATTTTTGCAGCACACATTTGGCGAAACCCAGGCATTGCATTATAAGGATTTCATTATTGGAGGGAAAACGAACAACGATGCTAACAGATTACACAAGTACGCTACTAACGGCAGTAATATCGGTTGGATGAGATTATCAGACGACCCTAAATATTAACAAATAATCGCACTGGAGAGGATGTGAAATATTTATAGTTAAGTTTAATAGTAAGCTCTATAGCAGGGGTCTCAAATTTGAGGCCCGTGGGCCATTTGTGGCCCGTGGAGTGATATTTTGTGGTCCCCACCTTGATGTGAAAGTTGAATGTTAACATCTGTCAACAAGATTTATAGAAGGTTTTGTTGGATGTAGTGGTAGACACTGCTGTGGATAAATGTGAGTATTACAAGACTGGTCTGAGACTCGTATTACACTGGGAAACTGATTTTTTTAATATAATTCTCGCCATTTTTTGTTTTGTTTTGAACAATTAACTGCTAATACAGCCCTTTGGTGAAATGATAGTGGGGGCAGTGGCTCTGCAGTGGCAGTAAACAGTACCGTAATATGCTGAAGGATACTCACTCACATAACGATCTGATATCTCGATTCACAGGCTACGATCTGATTCAGGAACGATTCTTAAAAAATATTAAACGATCAATCCAGTTCGATCCAATTTGGTTCAGTTCTATCCAAAACAATTAATTTGCACACCCCTAATATATATATAGTGTATATTAGGAGTGTGACGATTCACACACATAACGATCCGATTCATATCTCGATTCACAGGCTACGATCCGATTCAGGAACGATTCATTAAATTATTAAACAATCGATCCAGTTCGATCTGATTCGGTTCAGTTTCATCCAAACCGATCCAAAACGATTAATTTGCACACCCCTACTATCTATCTAGTATTCTTCGGGACATTATGCCTCTGCATTTAACCCGTCACCGTAGTGAGCAGGGGGACAGCAGGGGAACCAATGTGGGGGGACCATGCCACCACCTCAGCAGTAGGGGGATTCAAACCGGGGGCCTTTCGGAGTCCACTTCCCTAACCACAAGACCACCAATTGCCCCTGTAAGTAAGAGAACAAGTATCCTTGTTTTCTAGTAGTAGTACCTGGTACATGGAGATACTTTTTTACAGATGGATAAATCTTTTGTAGTCTGTATTTTTCTCCTTAGAAGAGTATCTAGTACTAATGCTATTTGACCCTGCTGTGAGAACTTCTAATGTAAACTCTCTGTTCTTGCAGAACTCAGCAAAGGATAAGAGCTGTGACCCAACAAGGTCTCATCAACCGAGTAGGAGCTCAGTCTGTCTTTACTCAGCGGCTGATGGGAGTCTCTGATTGGCTCTCCACCCACACTGTCCAACTGTTTGGTCTGCAACCCTCTGTAGCTGGAGGCGGCCTGACTTCCATTATCGGACCGTACCATTGTGAATTCAGCTACTTCTTGACATTGCTGGTCCATGTTCTCCACAGTTTCTCCGGTGTCCGTCATCTGAAGATTCAGACCCTGCTCTGCTGTTCTGGGCTTCGAGACAAGACTCGTGGCCTTTTCACTTTCCGTTTGACTTCTGTTAAAGCTTGGTGCGTCACCAGCAGCTTTCTCCTCGCTTTGCTTCACGCTGACCATGGAATTTTGTGTACCCATGATGCTTTGTACCTCAGTTTTACCTGAAGAATCTTGTGCTACATGCTCTTCGACCCGGTCTTCTCCATGGTCTACGGTGCCTTCTCGTAGAGATCCCTTGCTTCCTTGACTTTTCTTTACTGAAGATTCTCCATCATGTCCACTGTTTGCTGTCTTTTGACTGATGTCCATCGCCTTTATTCCATCTTCCAGGTCACTCTCCTGAGGTTTATCTACCAACTTTAACGTATCTACAGAATGTTCTTCCTTTTTATTTTCCAATTCTCTGTTCTGCTTGTTCTGGTCATTGGACGACCTCCCTGAGATTTTGAGGGACCTTTCTGAGACTTCAGTGTTTGAAGAGTCTCCCTCCAGGTCTTCCAAGGGTTCTACAAAAGTCTCAAAAAACTTTGACCTCTGGTGCATGCTGATCCAGTTGGAGACCATATCTGTGTTGTCTTCACTTGTCAGCACCTCTGGAGACTGCATGAACGTTTGCTCTGGAGCTTCAGCCTCGTCCTGTGCTTCCTGAGGTTTGAGCAGAACGCTGGCTCCTTCCTCGGAGGCTTTGCTCACCATCTCATCTCCTCCATTTCCTTCACCATGGTCAGTGTCTCCTTGAGGATGGCTCTGTTCAGGAGTTTGACCAGTGGATCCATGGGGTTTGTCATTAGTATCTTGCAATTGTGACTGTAGCCGATCTGGTGCAGACGTAGCAGCAACGTCAGTGTTTGTATCATCATTTCTTCTTAAGTCTGAGTCTCTGTTTTCATTAATATCTCTGTCTTTTTCGTCTTCATTTTGTCCACTCTCCTCTCTGCTTGTATCTGGTTCTACATTTGTCTCCTGCTCATGGTCTTCTTTCCTAACACTGCTGCAGTCCTCATCCTCCTCAGGCTTCACCTCCTCACTTTTCTCATCTGTTTTCCTCTCATCTTCACCCTGTTCTCCTTGTTTCCAATCTTTTCCATCTTCATTTGAAGCCTCTGTGTCAACGTCATGACTTTTCCCCTCTGCTCCAGGTGAAATCTCTCCGCTCTCAGCATCTATTTTGCTCCTTTCACTGTCAGCGCTTTTGCCTTCATTGTCATCCTTCGTATCTTCAGACTCCACCACGTTGTCATCAGTCTTTTTTGTCTCTTCTGCTGCTCCACTGTGACCACCGTCCTCGGACTGATCTTCTTTGTTCTTCTCTGTGTCCTCTGTGTTCTCAGACATGTCCTCTCCATCTTTATTCTTCAAAGTTGAAATGTTTTCATTTTCAGATTCTTTATCATGTTCACTTTGCTGGGCTCCGTTCTCCCTCTCCTCCTTGAGTTGACTTTCTTTGAGGTCTTCACTAGGACTTGTCTCAGTTATTTCATTTTGATCACTTTGGGAACCATTTGCTTCAGATTTTCTTTCCGTATTAAAATTTTCATCATCCTTGTTTCCCATTTCCACACTCATCAATTCCTTTTTTTCCTCTGTTACATCATTTACCTGATCTCTAATCTGATTTTCATGATTTGGATCGCTTTTCTGATCCTCTTCAGAGTTTGTTATATTTTCATCTTCCTCTGTCATCTTGCTCTCCCTGTTTTCATTTTCCTTTTTTAATTGAGTTTCATTTTCTTTTTCGACGACTTCCCCTGGATCAGTTTTCATTTCCTCCTCGTTATTTTCATTTTCGTTTTCCACATGGCCATTTTCTGGATCAGACTTCGATGTCTCTTCCAAAACAGTAGAAGACGTCTCTTCTTTGGTCCCTTGTTGGACGATTCCAGAGTTGTCTGCTTTTGCTGCCTCTTCCTCTTTGAGATGAACTTCTTCTTTTACATCTGTTGCATTTTCCACCATCGTGTCTCCACTCCCGTCCAGTGAGCTGCTTGAATCCCCTGCTGTGACTTCTGCCTGTGAAACCGCACAGCTGTCTGTACTGTCCTGCTGCCCTCTGTCAGGAGAAGACTCCTCATCACAGCTGGGAGCCTCTCCATCCTCTGAGGACTTTGCTTTCACCCTCTCCGCCTCCACGTTATCCAATGTTGCCTTTTCATCCACCTTTTTATCCAGTTCTGACAACGATGATTCATTGAGTTCACCAGTTTCTGCCTCTCGTTCTATCTCCTGTGTGTTGGCCTCAACTGGATCTGCTGTGTTCCCCTTATGTTCAGCACTGATTGGTGCAGAGCTCTCCTCACTGCACGCTGCCGGAGCTTCCTGAGGTTCTAGAGTTTGGTTGTGTTCTGTCATCTCTGCAGCTTCCTGCTCTTCAGTTGCTTCAGGATTTTCATTCTTCTCCAGGTTTGTCTCAGCTTTTACACAGTCACTGTCCTTTTCTTGGTCTTCTTTAGTTTTGTCGTCTGATTTTGACTCCAAAGCATCATCCTGGTCACACCCCGCAGCAGCTCCATCACCTTCAGGACTGGCCTCAACTTTGTTTTCCTCTTTGAAAGTCACAGACTTTTCTTTTACTGTATCTGGAAAACAAACAAAAAGTCAGATTTCAAAATTTCTTTTCAGCGGTTGCCAAAGGAAATCAACACTTTCCATTTCTCCCTGTCCTCTGTATCTTGTACACTGACTCCAACTATCTTTATGTCCTCCCTCACTGCACCCATCAATATCTTCTCTGACCTTCCTCTTTGTCTCCTACCTGGAACTCAGGAACATTTACCATCTCACGCTGTCCTCTATATTCTCAACTCTATCTCCTCTATGTCCTCCCTCACTGCATCCATCAAGCTCTTTGCCTCCTACCTGGTAGCTCCATCTCTAAGATCATTCTTCTACCAATGTATCCACTGTCCCTCCTCTGAACATGTCCAAACTATCTCAATCTGTCTTCTCTAGCTTTTTCTCCAAACCTTCAAGCTGTTACATCCTGCCTTTATTCTATTCTTCACCTCCATTCCACACTCTCCTCTTTCTGAATATTTGATCTTCAGTCTCCCTCTCCACCTTCTCCACCTCTACTCCTTGTAACCTCACCAATCCACTGTTCTCCCTTTATATTCACACACTTGTACTCTGTCTTGCTACGACTTTTCTCTCTAGTGCAAACCTCCACCTCTCTAGGTTCCCTTCAAGTCTACTCTTTCTGCAGATCACATGTCATCTACAAACGTCGTCGAGCAAAAAGACTCCTCTTTAAATCTGTCCATCGACAAAACAAGCAAAACAAATGAGAAGTAATCTGAGTCATCAAAACACATGGTGAAGTAATGAAAACTTCATACCATCTTTGGATTCTCTTGAGTCGTTCAACGTTTCCTTTTCACAGTCCACAAACTCAGATTCCACAGCTTCTGCAACATTTTCCTGCACAGACTCAGCTTGGGGTTTGAAGAAGAGACAGGAACAGAACTGGTGTTAGAAACAGGACGATCTTCAATTCACACACACTGTAATTCAAGACTTTGTTGAAGGAGCTGTCAGTGACGTCGTCCTCTGTGTTTCAATCACTGACAGCAACTTTGAAAATTTCACAGAAACTTAAAGTACAAACTGCAGCAGCAGAAATAGAAACAATAAAGACCCATGCAGCACAGCACAACAAAGAAACTTTATTTTTTCTTGAAGCGCAAATACATATATAAAAAATAACATGCAGAATAGTTGCAGTCTGAAGATGAAAAACAAAAAGAAAAAAACACTGCAACAAAGCCATGAAAAGCCATGCCATGTAATAACTACAAAGAACAACAAAAAAACATCTGTGTTTGTTTCGTGTAAATCTTCATATTGCAAAAAAATTGTAATAAACCATAATTAATGTTTATGCGTCTTTGTTATTAGATGAGGTTAAAATTTCTGGCACTTTTCAATCTTACATTGGACCATTTAAAA
>JAFBJS010013788.1:183785-195811 GCA_016785265.1 Paraplagusia blochii
ACAGAATAGGTTTTCACGATTTTTCAACAGGTGTTCAGGAAAACTGAAAGTTAAAGAGTTAAAGATGCTGAGGTTCTCTTTAGGAGAGACAAGGATGGACAGGATCAGGAATGATTAGAGGGACAACACAGACAGGAAGGTTTGGAGAAAAAGCTAGAGAAGACAGATTGAGATGGTTTGGACATGTTCAGAGGAGGGACAGTGGATACATTGGTAGAAGAATGATCATATGATCCTCTTTGTCTCCTACCATGTAGGAGACAATCTCCTCTTTGTCTCCTACCAGGTAGGAGACAAAGAGGAGATTGATGGATGCAGGGAGAGAGGACATGGAGGGAGTTGGAGTTAGAGTTGAGGATACAGAGGAGAAGGGGAGATGGAAATTGTATACTTTGCCCTGACGATTAAACTCTTCCCTTTGAGGACAGTGTTAAGGACACCCATGTTTAAATATTGTTTATGTTTGCACCAGTTGTACTCTGCAGCAGCTGATAAGCATAGATATCCTCTACAGCAGCGCGTGGTCATTAGGGGGACAACTTGGACAAGAAAGTTAGGGGGAAAATAAAGTTGGAGAGGCCAGATTGAGATGGTTTGGACATGTTCAGAGGAGGGACAGTGGATACGTTGGTAGAAGAATGATCCTGGAGATGGAGCTACCAGGTAGGAGACAAAGAGGAGATTGATGGAGAGTCAGCGTAGAAGATACAGAGGACAGGGGGAGATGGGAAACACTGATGTGCTGTAGCAACCCCTGAAAAAAAGGGACAAGACGAAAGGTAAAGAAGAAGATGAATTCTCTACAGCTTCATCTTCGTCCAGCGATTTATAATTTAGGTTTATAATAAGTTAAAGGATATGTTGTGGACATAATGTGAGTTAACATCTCTGTGCTTGTTTCTTTATTATTATTATCATTTCTCACAGGTTAACTTGGTGATGTCATAACCAAAACCACCAACATCATGGTTATAGTGCTGTCTCACCAATCCTGCTCTCTGCAAGTGTCTCCTGATCCGTGTGTTGCTGAAGTATCCAGCCAGGTGTTTATCAGTCAGACTGTTGTAGGCTGAGAGCAGTCTGCAGGACAGAAAGACAAACAGGTTTCACCGACAGCCAACGTCTCAGTCTGGAATCCTTATCCGCCACTAGGGTTTCTCGATGGAGCTACTTGATTACAGCCGGACCAAAACTAGAATCTTAATCAAATGGCTCACTTGGCTCCAGCTCTGTGTTTGTTTGTTGGCATTTGCTAAGCCGCCCTCATGAATGAGACATCAGCCGTCTACGGCCAAGGAAGCTGCTTTTTTTTCCGACACAGATTTGTTTTCGTCCAACATTCGGCGGCGACAACACAATGGGTCCTATAGGGTCTGTTTCCAGTGTCTGATTACACAGAGGTGCTGACACACTGAACCCATTCCATCTGAAACTATTCTTGTCACCTTGTGAGTGCTGTGCACGAATGCGGAAGCTGAAAATGATTAATTTATACAGGACTTTTTGCGATCACCTGTTGCTTCAAATTCTGTACAAATATGTCAATGTGTTAGGAAACACAACTTAAAATACTTGTTCTTCAGTTAAGCAGTCAGCTCAGGGTCTAAAGAGTTAAAGTTGCCCATAGGTTGCATCTCGTTTCAACTCAAAACCCGAAATAATATCAATAATACCAGCCGACCAATATTAGCCAAATATGTAATAACTGTAAGAAAAATCTGTATTAATCTGTATTCATTTTTCCTTTGATAATTAAAACCTGATAACGCAATGTCTGAGTTTTATCAAATGATATGTGCCCTAAAAAAGTTTTGAGGATAAACTATAACATGTACCCACATATACATATGTGCACACATCCACATACATGCACATATATGGGGACATAGAGCATGTCCATACAATATATTGGTCCATACACACACGGATACAACAACAGTCACGAGCAAGCCCACGTATATATCTATAGTATTACATATATGTACACACACACACATATATGTATATACGTACATGCAGTGGTGGGCCGTCAGGGCCAGCAAAGCCTTCTGTGCTGGTCTAAACATGCTCAGAAAAACACATTTACTCACAAATATTTAATAAATAAAATTGTATTATTATATTTTTTATCAATATAAAAAAGTTTTACATTTAAAAAGTTAGCTAAAAACTGTTTATCCAATCATACTTCAGCTAGCTTGTGTTGTATATTTCCATGCAAATCAGCCAGAGCCACATCCCGTACAGTTTACAGCACTCAGACCAATCTGAGTGTTGTAAACTGGATAAACTGTTGTATTTTGAAGTTTATGTCACTAGATGGCAGCATTTCAGTGCATTAAATTAATCCCAAACCCATGCAGTGGTTTTGACAGATACATAAATACAGTAAATATCATCAGGTATATCTATCTAAATTTAGGACAATGTCAGCATGCTAGATATTGACAAGAAGCTAATATCGCACATGCCGTAAATTATATGTAATAATATTTAAGAACTCACATTAGGCCACATAAAACTCAATGTTAACTTTAATTAAACCTCTCTCCACACTGCCCTAATGTATAGGTAAACTTACCCTGGGTTCAAGTGACTCATGGCTCCTGGATCTTGAGTCCCGGCTGCAGGTGAGAAGAGTCTGAAGTGTGTGTTCTCTTCAAGGTGCGTGCACAAATGTGAGGTCTGTTACAGCTGAAGAAGAAGAAGAACAGGTTGAGGAGGAAGGAGAGAGCTGATGAGTGGACAGGACATTTTGAGCAGTTTGAGCTGACACCTTGTGAAGCTGCAGCTCTGCTCCCACAGCAGTACTGATGACACTCTGCGTTGCCATGGAGGGTCACGTGACCACACTGCCAATGGAGCTGGTTTTCTCTTACACACATACGTTCTCACAGACAGACAAAAAACTAAGAAAGGAACGAGCATGTTCCAAATACTCACAGAAACAGTCCTTTAAACCAAGTGTAGAACAAAGTTATGGATATGTGGTTTTTATTCAGCAAAAACATTTGCATTCCATTTTAAATATTTTATTATATACATTACATTTTTAAGAACTTTAGAATAATGGGTTGAAATAGAACACATCATGCCTTGCCTAAAATTAGATTCAATTATATAGTTAAAAAAGAAGTTCCAGAAAGTGTGGGGTTCCTCTTTAAAAGTTCTCTAAATTCAGTAAATATTTGGCCATTGCTCAATTGTAGAGTTTTACTTTAAGATTGATAGTTGTGTTAAGAAAACTTTAATTAAATTATTTTAAATAAAAAATTATTGCTGGCTATCAACATAGTTCAATGTGAGAAACCGTTAAAAAGAACCGTTTCAATGGTATATAAAATAAAACTAATAGACACTTATAATAACGATGGTTATTATAAATTAATGACTGACTTTTATGACTTTCTCCAATCTTCGAGCTTCTGTCTGATACAACAGCGTCCTCGTCAAAAACTCCGCCATTATCGGAATCTCTACGTCATCATCAACCACGTGTTTCCCGCCGTTTGTTAACAAGCTGAAATTTCGTCCAATGATTGGCCAGTCTACTGAGTTTAGTAGCCGTTCATTATGGACTGGGGGGAAACAGAGTCAACCAGGAACAGCTGAGGAGAATCAACACTTCCTCCAGGTCTTTTGTTGCCCTCTAGTGGCTGAAAACGAGAACTTTTACACTCTGCCTATTTTAATCTGTCGTATTTATTGAAGATAATTCACAGCAACGTAAAGGTTGTGGTTGCAGTGAAAAAAACGCATATATTATTTACACATTAACATTTAACATTTAACGCTGTAAAATATGATATCAGGTGTATTTTATTTTATTTGTTTATTTTTCTTTTTTTTTAACAACGTAGCGTTCGTCATATGAGCTAAACGACCATTCAATAGTTCAACCAGCAACTTTTTTTGGATAAACATTTGTACGAGGACTGCGATTCTGCAATATGATTGACAGGCTGATGACAAACAGCGCCACAGTGTGGTTTACCATCAGAGCTTCATGGACCAAGATAATCTATTACAAAAACTGCAGTATTTTCCAGGACATTTAGAGACTTGACGAAGTATACAACAAATAATCTACTTTTATGGATTTTATTTTTTTTTTATTAATAACAATATTTGAATAAATAGATAACTTTGTTTTGATTGCAGATCTGAAACTTAGTTTTTATTTTATTTGATGTATAATAGTTATTATATATTACCATTATTATTATATTAATTATTTGTGTATGTTATTATTGATGTTGTTTGTACGTTTTAAGCTTGTAATGGATGAATGAAATCCAAAACTGGAGCAATAGTGGTCGGGATTGAGTTATATTTGAGTTATTATACTATACTATATATATATATATACATATATATATATATATGGTAGCCAAGTTAAGATATTGATATGATATGGGAATAACTATTTTTATCATTTAATTGCCTCAAAACCTCTAAAGGTCTGGCTTTAAGTTATTACATAGATGGATAGATAGATAGATAGATAGATAGATAGATAGATAGATAGATAGATAGATAGATAGATAGATAGAGAGCAAACTTGTGCATCGTGCAGCACATACCATATATCAGTAACACACAATAGAGTAGAAGAAGTAGGTAGATTACACAAAATAGAATATGCTAGGATGTAGAGATTTATTTATAATATATAAATATATACATATGTATGTACTTTGTTATGAGATATATTGTATATATAATCATATATAAGAGTATAAGAGTATAAAAATCTAATGGCAATATTACACAAGATTGGAGTTTCTACAGGTTACTACATCATCTTTATTTATTTTTGAGTAAACTAAAACCAGGGATTCCTTCTTTATTTCCACAAAGAAATTCCTTTTATTCATCAACTGCAAGTAAATTTTGACCCCAACCGCTCTGCTGATTGGTTCAACCACTACCTTTTATTGCAGCTTAAAGTAAAATGGATGTTAATGGTCACAAATCTTTGTGAATAATTCCATCCAAAATGACTTAAAAAACACTGATACCTGCCCTATGATTCAGTGTCTTCTATCTCTGAGGAATTTACTGAGGTCGACCACCGTTGATCACAATAACGATGGTAATCAAGTAGACATTTCACCAGCACTAAATGCATAATGCACAGGGTAAGAATTGCAATACCAATTAACGGAGAAATAGATGAGGGTGTGATTATGAATTCCATTCAGGAAAGGGTCTGGCTGTATGAGCTGGGAGGTGGCAGCCCGATCTCGGGGAGCCATGCGGTTCTGAGACGGGGGAGGGAGCGGGGAGCAAGAGTTATTGCAATCAACGTTAAATAGCACAGATTTGTGCCTGTGTGATTGTCAAGTGGGCCATTACTGGCTGATAAGAGCACTTTTTTCCTTATGTGGCTCTGATTGGGCTGAGCATGCTGCTCCCTCTCACACGCTGTCCCATTGCAATCAGGCCCCTCTTTCACCGCACTGCCATTTTCACTGCTGTGATTTCAAACCCAGTCCCCCACCAGGCCCCAACCAACGCAAACCTCCCCCGCACCAGCCCACCGGCCCACCAGCACCCCGCCTTCTGCCCCCTCAGAGTCCACGAGTACCCATTCACTGCAAGGAGAAAAGGTCAGGCCAAACTGGTTATGTCAATTGTAAACCACGCCAGGTCGGACTGATTCACAGAACAAAATCAGTATCTGCAGCCCGACAGAAAGCAAAGGTCTGTGTGGAAGCAGCAAATAGGAGATTTTCCCCCGAGGAGGTCAACTGCTCCTCACCTCTTCTCAAGCGTCCCCTGTATCTGCCTTAACCAACTATTTCAAGTCAAGTATTTATCATGGATGAGTTGGAATGTTTTTCTTTTTTAAGTATTGTGATCCTTGTGTCATCAAAAAAAACCTAAGATGTATAATATATAACATTTTATTACAATATGTGATAATAAAATTGAGCTGTTTGGCAAATTGGCCTTCACATCCAGGTATTGTTTCGTTTAGAGCTTTACTCATTGTTTATCCTACCTGATTTGTTGACAGGCTGTATTTATTCTAATAAACTAACTAAACCAACTGGGGTCAATGTTAAAGAAAATCTGATTTTACAAAAATAGTGACATGGGTAGAACTGTTTGTTACTGTTGGGGATCAATCATTGACTCAAAATTCTGCTTAGTTTTCCTTATTTTTTCTGTGTTATTGTTATTACTGAGTAATTTTCAATGGAATCGTGTTGGAGTTTTTTTTATGAATATGTTGTCTTGCCAAAACTTTAAAGTTTAGTTTGAGTTTGAGTCATCACGCCAACGCAGCACGTCAGAACACCACTATCCTACATCACAGTACTGGTATTAGTAAAACTACAAATACAGAGATAGATAGAACTTTACTGAACCATTTGGAGTATTCTTTGGGAAATTAAGGAATAAAGACAGGAAATATTTAAATACAAGCTTTAGTATTTGTATCATTGTTAGTATCAGTAGTACTAGTATAAGTATTACTATCAGTATGGGAAACAGTATCAGTATTAGTCTCAGTATCATTATCAGTATTAGTAACAGTATCAGTATTGGTATACAGTAAGTATTAGTATTAGTATCAACATCAGTACTTGTATTTGTATCACTATAGTATTAGTATAAGTATTAGTATGGGAAACTGTATCACTATCAGTATTAGTATCAGTATGAGTATAGTAATAGCATCAGTATAGTATCAGTATTTTTATTAGTATTAGTATCAGCATCAGTACTTGTATTTGTATCACTATAGTATTGGTATAAGTTTAGTATGGGAAACAGTATCACTATCAGTATTAGTATCAGTATGAGTATAGTAATAGCATCAGTATAGCATCAGTATTGGTATTAGTATTAGTATCAGCATCAGTACCTGTATTTGTATCACTATAGTATTAGTATACGTATTGGTATGGGAAACAGTATCAGTATAGTAATAGCATCAGTATTGTGTCAGTACATATAAGTATTAGCAATAGTATCAGTATCAGTACCTGTATTTGTATCACTATAGCATTAGTATAACTATCAGTATCGGTATCAGTATCAGTATTAGTATCTGTGTTTGTACTATTATGAGTATTTGTATCAGTATTAGTAAAAGCATCAGTATATTTCCTTTGTTACTGTTCTGGTCCTTCACTCAGTTGTGCAGCATCAGCTCTGTAAGTTTTCTTCTCTCCAGATGAGACTTTGTTTTTGTCTGAATCATATCCAAAGAAAAAAAAAACACATTTCTGAACTCATCCGTGCAGAGCTGCAACTGAAAACACGCAACTCACTCTGATAGACATCTATCCCAACATCTGGGCTGGTATCACAGGTGGTGGTACCAAGTCTTTTTCCCGTGTGACATCTGTGTATGATAAAAATCCCCAACAACTTCTTCTTATGTTTAAGTCTATTTGGTCATCAGTGGTTCACTCTGCTGTCCCGGCATCAAACCTCCAACCTATCTGTGTAATGGACACTGTTTTTTGGTGACCCTGACTGTTGCAGCCTTTGAACACCGGCCCTGCATCCACAGCACATCACATGCTGCTGCAGTCAAACGTCTACTCTGTAGTATGCTATGTTGAAGACGTGTTATCTGATGAAGACCATTCAGCTCCACCAGGTGGAACAGGACACATCTCGATGGAAGCACGCTAACTCCTTTATCTGTCTGATGGGAGTGATAGGGAGACAGACTCATGCTGGTGCAGGTCCCACTGTTGTCCCATCAGAACAGCTGAGGATGAAAAATAGTCCCTTTAACCGTGCATGCATGGCAGCTGGGAAAGGTGAAAGGTTGGTGTTGGGTGGAGGATGGGTGGGACCGTAGAATGAGTCAGAGACAGCCGTAATAATAATAATAATAAAACAAGGTGAGGCAGCCGTGTGTCTTCTTTTAGATAAGCCCTGTTTATGAAAGTCTTGCCATCTTCTCCTCGGCCCCTTAACAAATCCCTCACAACAGTCAGGGTGGCCGAGCAGTCGACAGGTAGGTGGTAATACCTGTGAGGTGAAGTACATACAGTAGAGCAGTGCTTTGTTTCTCAGCAACGGTAGAGCAACAGACTGTGATCCAGACCAGAAGACCAGAAGATGACATTTTTAATATGCAGGGAAGCAAAAGAAAAAAAAAATGCAAACTCTCTAGAACAGGGGTGGGCAAACTAAGGCCCGGGGGCCACATGCGTCCCGTTGAGCCTTTTTATGCGGCCCGCCATCCCTGTCCAAATTAAATAATTTATTTTTATTATAATTAAACTTCCGACTTTTCCATACAATGCCTGCGTTTCCCCAGTAGATGACATTATAAAGGTTATAAGAAGTGTAGTATCTGTCTCTTATACACATCTAAAGATACAACCCAACTGCCTATAAATCTCTAAATCATCCACCTATCTATCTGCCATCAATTTTTAGGAGAAATTGTGGCCCGCAGGTCAAAAAGTTTGCCCACCCCTGCTCTAGAACATGCATGGACAAACAATGGAAATAAGCATGTGGCCCATTTAGCCTGATTTTGCACTAAAATGATCTTAGTTCACATTCATCTGCTCCTAACTGGGCCTCTGGGTACTGCACCAACAACTTTTGGAGGCATCTAGTCATCGCTGTATGGCTGTTTGTTTCCATTATTTTCATTATTTTCTAGCCGTGTTGATCTAGCACATAGGTGTCAAACTGGTTCCACAAAGGGCCATGTGGCTGCAGGTTTTGGTTCCAATCTATCCAGAAAAGAGTGCCTGACCAATCAGCTGTCTGGACCCACAGCAGTTGATTAAAAAAAAAACTAATCAGGAGTGCCACTGGTTGGTTGGAACAAAGACCTGCAGCCACACCGGCCTTTTGTGGAACCAGTTTGACACCTGTTTGACATCGGTTAGATCTAGCAGTTAAGGAAACAGATGATTCCACCAGCTGCCAGGTTGCCACTGAGATGCTCTGAGCATAGCACCATCCCGACCCACACACTTTTCAGTGGGTTTATCAACCACAGTGAGGTTTACAGTGTGGTGCAGTGTGATTTGGGTGGCAGTCATGGAGACTGCTGTACCCTGCAACATGGTGACGGATGAGTGGATGAAGATGAATGAGAATTCGCAAGAAATTGTTATATATCAGTGGAGCAGGGAGCAGGACCCAGAATGTGTAGCTGGAGGAAGTTTTTTTTTTTTCTTGGAAAACAAGAAAGTCAGGAATAGGACATGGCACAAACTCAACATCATCCAACAAGACTGAGTGAGGAAGAGGAGTTTATATACTGAGGGCTTTAGGTGACACGAGTGAGACCAACTGACAGAGTGATCACCCCAACAACTCACAGACAGCAGGGATAGACAGACCCCACAGATATAAACTGTGTATACGAGTAAACAAGACTTCAGAAATGTTGGTAAATTTGTCATATTTGAAGCCCAACAGTGCCTCCTGGAGTTTTCAAATAGTAAATACATGTATAAATAATATTCTTCTTCTTTCGGCTTATCCTGTTTTTCAGGGGTTGCCACAGCGAGTCAACAATTTCCATCAACAAGCAGTGACCAGCAAAAAGCTGGATTTCACTACACTAATGTAAGGTTAACACTAAAGAACAGGCTGAGTAAGAGATGGCTAAGTAAACACAGTGAACTATTAGAAAACAGATACTTTACAATAATCAACCTTATAACGAAATCATTATTTCTTCAGACTGGTATGCCAAAATCGAAGTACAGCACATGTGTCAAACTCAAGGCCCGGGGGCCAAATGTGGCCCACCGAGTCATATAATGTGGCCCGCAAGGTATTTCATCTGAAAAAAATACTATTCTATACTTTCTGTGAATGCAGTAAATTATTAAAAATATATATTTTTTGACTGTGTCCCACTGAGGCCTGCACCAAATGACCTACAGACTGGTACTGGTCCACAAACCAGTGGTTTGGTGCCCAAAACCTGCACAGTCTGTACAAGCCCTTCAAGGGAAACTGATGTGGTGACTGATGTGGCCAAGGTAGAAATGGGTTTGACACCACTGAAGTACTGTCGCAACTCAAGGCCTTTCAGAGCAAACGGTGATTTCGGAACAATTGACAATGCTAATGCAAGCAGCCAGGCCTTGTCCAATCACATTTCAGCAGGTTTTCAGGAAGTCCATGGTCCAACCATCCTTCAAATTATCCTCCCCAGTTCCACACAGATAGACCTGTAAGTTGCCATCTTTATTGTAGAACCAACAGAGTAAATGAAAGACTTTGTTGTAAACTGATTTTCTGGGTTCACATTTTTTTGAGATGTGTGATTGCACTAACGTAGTGAAACGCCCACATTCACAAACACAGGGGAAAAATAGAAACTCTATCCTGGAGTGAAGACGACAGAGTCTTTTACACTGTTAAAAAATATTAACATTTCCTAATGTTGGTCAAAAAAAAATCCACGCTATTCTAAAATGTTTCCATGGAAACGACTGCTAGCCCAGCACCAAAACAGTTCTGTAGAAGACCTTGGAAGGTCCAAGGCTCCAAACCCAGGACCAAGTCCAGTTTTCAATGTACACTTCCAAGATATCGAGCCAAAAACTGGCAAATAAGATAAATAATATAAAGTATCGTAATTTCCGGACTATAAGCTGCAACTTTCGTCACACAATTTCAACCCTGCGGCTCATGCAGAGATGCGGCTGATGTATGAATTTTTTCTAACTGCTCGAGCAGAAAAGGTAAGAGTGAGACAGGTGGTGTCGAGGAAGACGCAAGTCACCACCAATAAACACCATAGAAGAAGAAAAAGTATGGTAATGCGTTTTGTACATGAATACAACAGCATAAACTGACCCTTCAAAAAGAATGCGGCACATGTGGCTTATAGTCAGGTGTGGGTTATGTATGTACTAAATGTTTTTTCCTTTAAAAATGTATTTTGTGAGGCTTATAGTCCGGTGCGGGTTATAGTCTGGAATTTACGGTAATTAAATTCCTTAGGGGGTAAAATATAGGCTCTTGCAACGGGATATAACACATTACCTGCTGCAAAGTGACTTTTTCAACCCTATGACAAACTAAAAATAAACATACAAATTCGCTAATGGTTGAATTTTTTTCTGCATGTACAATGCCTCAAAACTGATTTGCTGGAGTTAAAAAAAAAAAAAGAAATAAATGAATTTGTCAAACTAACTAGTTGCTATTGTCACCGTCACTGAGGCACAGTGACTGGAAACAAATGAGTAACAGGTCAACTAATTTGCATTCAGAGAGAAGGTTTTGTCTCAGCTGTCATTAAACTATTAGGGAGGAGTGAGATAATTTATGTTGGACGACATGCATGAGAACTCCACGTACTGATCCTGCTGCAGGTGTCGTGTTTCAAGGCTGAATGACAGAAGCTACTTCAAAGTGTAGTACATGTTGTATCATTTTTTGTGAAATATATATATATATATATATATATTACAGATAAATAAACATTTAAATATATTAAAATAAATTACAAAAAGAAAAGAGAAATATTTAAATTACGGATCTACAATATAGGTTCAGATCTGTTAACTATAAAATGTAACATGCTCATAAACATCCAGTGTTTTATAAGCAGGTATTTGTGATTCGAAAGGAGATTTATGACACTGTGGCTGTCATTACTGTGTGGTGATCAGCTGTCATCTGACTTTAAGTCGGAACTTTAAAACCGCAGATAAAATCAACACCTCATTATGTGAAATATCTTCAGTGGGAACTTCATCAAGGGTTGTTCCAAAGGCCAAAAGTTTGAAGGAACAACGGCGCCTTCATTAATAACTACCTGCAGACTGAAACTAGAGAGGTGGAGGTTTGCACTGGAGAGAAGAGGAATGAAGGTCAGTCGTAGCAAGACTGAGTACATGTGTGTGAATGAAAAGTGGGAACAGTGGAATGGTGAAGTTACAGGGAGCAGAGGTGGAGAAGGTGGAGGAGATGAGATACTGAGGATCAACTGTTCAGAGCAGTGGAGACTGTGGAAGAGAGGAGAAGAATAGAGTGGAGTCAGGATGGAACAACTGGAGAAAAGA